>WACJ01000143.1:600000-886603 GCA_008973525.1 Stenopsyche tienmushanensis
AAAAGCCTAATGGGCTCCTAATAATGTTTTGTTCCGCCCAGCAACATGTGCTTTAACCCTGTACGGAACACTTGTAAATTATTTTTTGCTAATTAATTCTGCGTACTCGGAAATAAACACTTTTTATTTTGTCAATTTCATACGCACTTGAACACCAATGAAATTTCATGGAGCGAGAATCAGGGTTGGAATGGAATTGACTAATTTGAATGCATCTATTTTTCTACAAGTTATTTATTTTGTGCAATAAAAATGCTTTTAGTAGAGTGTTTTAAATTTACGCAAATTTAGCTTTTTAAAAACTTGTATAAATAGTAATTAGGGGATGTGATCTCTAGCGAACAAGGTGCATGGTTAGTTCTAAGCCAAACTCCATTATATTTTCTTGTTATCATTTGTGAAATGAGATAACGCGCCATCTTGTTGTAGAAATATTTTTCTGTTATTGTCTAAAACTGATTGTGTTGAATAAGCCTTGCTTAATTTTCTCTAATTGTTGACAGTATACCACTGCTATAATTGTTTAAGCAAGCAGAAGCAATTAAAAATTACTCGCTCTGGTGATATCTCACCATAGGCGGAAAATGATATTTTTCGTTGTTAATGATAATTTAGGAATAGAAATTGGTATCTGAAGGAAGACATTATTGACACACACAAGATGAAGATAATTAATAGAGAGCTCAAATTTCCTGTTTATATATTTTGTCTATACAATGAAAGTACCTAATGCGTGTAGGTAATCCCGCGGTTAAGCGGTTAGATTCATATTTCAATTATCATGGATTCAAATCTACAGGAAGTGTGATTGATGACCACATTTTTAAAATCATGTACCATGAAAAACCATATCAAGACCCTTAACAGTGGTCCCATAAAAGGAATTGCTGAGAGCCACCCCAGAAAAAAATACGATTAAAGTGATCCTATAAGGATCTGATTCCACTAATGACATGAACACGCCATCATTCAATTCACATTCTAAGAACGTCCCTGAAATCCTTATGATCAACTGAAATCTATGTAGAATATATAACACTCGATAAGTTTTCTACTTAATTTGGAGTCGTTTTTTCGCATGTTTTTAACTCTTTACGTCCCGTTCACATGAAAACGCGTGGTTTGTAGTTTGAGCTTTGAAATATATAAATGCGATGTATTTTACTAATTTCATCGAAAGATGAATATTATACAGATTAAATTTTTTCACTATAAAAGTTAATGATTTCAACATGTGCATTCTATGCTTTACGTCCCAAATTAAATGTGTAAATATACAATTTTCCTTGTGCTTATTATTAGCCCTGATTTTTTTTACTGGCTCCGATACATTTATTTTATGATACACACAAGTTTTAAGTTCAGGGCTATCAATATTATTGTTCATGATATTTTTGGGTTTATCAAGTAGGTACGTTTTCACAGCTTTAAAACCACTCAGGAAAACTCGTTTCAATTTGTATGCTAGTTTAAGAATAATACAGATTTTTACAAAGGAAGTATTACTCGTAATGCAAAATTCTTGGAAACACTTTATGCGAAATCCTGGTCCGGAATGTTGTAATACATTGTCGAATAGAATCAGTTAAGATTATTTGGTAGCTGATTAATAATCACCACATTTTATTCCTGTAAACAATTTTATAAAACATCTTGCATATTTGTGGAATCTCGATTATTCGGACTAATGCTGAGAAGAAAGGACTCAGATAACTGGAAAACACGAATAATCCAAATCATCAAATTTTTGCTTGATCACTTCGAATATTTCTTAAAGCTTTTCTATCATTATATTCAAATCCTTTGTTTAGTGTAATCTAGCAATGTTTCAACATCATTCAACGCCATTTTATGACTTACTGTATGTTTTATGACTTCACTTGTAGTATCCTCTTGAGAAATATAAGAAACGATATCTGCATCATCATTCAAAACCTGAATCATTTAAATCATGATCGAACTACTCTTCGATGTTTTCCTTAACCACGTTTTCAAAACATTTTAAATATTCCAATAATCCATATATTTCAGTTATATCATTTACTTTATTATCTTCAAAATGCATTAATATGTTTCCATACCAAGAAGTATTTCTAGCTTTACTTTTGACCGAAATTGTGTTATTCTATATCATCTTCAAATTCAAATCGTTGTGAGGGCCGTCGGATGGCCTTGGCTGCGGGAAGACGTGCTTCCCGTGGTCAGATCACATGTATAATAAATAAGCTATCTAAGACCACAGTCTTTCTATTCTATACCCGTCTACCTCCACCCGATCACTCGGTTACATAACGGTCCGAGAGCAAAATGGACCCGCGTGCGACGTGGCCATCTCGATGAACACGTGGGAGTGGGGCGCGACACATGGACTCTACTTCGCGAGCGCCCCCGCTCTAGATTTTTTAGAAAACTCTGCACCTATGGAACCCATTACTTTTAGACATGAAAACAAGACATTGTTTGAGTAATTAAATCATCCTTATCGCTTTAAAGAGTTTTATTTCTTTAATCTTGACCTGTGTACATAATACCTCATATACTGTTCGGAAGTCGCCTCATTATCCGAGTATCACAATATTTTTTTTAGTATTATGTTCGTTTTGCTGTGTGCGTGTTATAATCATATGAAAAAAAATATACATACATATTTTAGACACGGATAATCCGCATCCGGATACTCGAGAATACACTGTATATTTGACCGATAAATTTATACTCCTTCTGCTCGTTTTTGATTAAATCATGTGAGCATAGCTGCATTCAAATATTCATATACTGACGTTTTCATACTTTTTCGCTTCGAAGAACCTGCAGAACTTTCACAATATACTATGAACGCCTCTTATTTTTGTGTTTAATTATGTCTCTAACAGTTTGAACACCAACTCGATATTCTTCGAAAAGCTTTAATCTTGATCTATGTTTATCTCACGTACTGTCCGGGAGTTGCCTCATTATCCGAGTAACAAATTTTTTTCAGTATTGTGTAGCATATTTTAGGGTGCGGATAATCCGTACCCGGATAATACACTGTAATTGCAAATGTTTTAGTAGCTGTATTTGCCAAGCTTCAATCATTGATGTCTGAATAAAATTCTTGAACATTTTTATAGAGTACTTTTTTAACATCTTCGTTCCATCAACACTTGAACTCCAAGTCGACCGACATACAATTTATACGCCACACAAATCAGCGACGGTAGACAGTAAACATCCTCTTTTGAAGACGTGAATTTGAATGATACTATGATCAGATATATAACCCGAGCTCTGTATTAGCATAGCGAATGTTGTACAAAACAGTAAACATCCGCAGAGCGAACGTCCCGAGACATACGCTCAAAGGATAATGTACGAAATAACTCCTTTTATTGTCAATGCGTCAATACGTCAACATGTTATTTTATTTCGGTAGAATGTGACAAAACGTCTTTGTTTATGAAGCCGACATTTAATATAGAGATATAAAGACACAACGTCATCAACCGACATTTTCTGTCGTATCATCTAGAGAAGTTATCGATAGCGTCTTAACGCCATTCTGTGTCAAATGCGAGTCTCTGCTATTACAATAGTGGCCGCGTTGATTCTTATATATTATCGTTTTTGTTAATTTTAGTCTGCATCTGCTCAGGCTGCTCTTCAGGCTGCCCAGGCGATGACTGCTGGTGCCGGAGCGGGTGCAGGAGTCGCCGTTGCAGCCACCAACGGCGGCCTCGCCACCGTACCAGCTGACATCCAGGGTGGACCCAACACCGTTCTTCGTGTCATCGTCGAACACATGCTCTACCCTATTGTCCTAGACGTACTCCACACCATCTTCCAGCGGTACGGAAAAGTCCTCAAAATCGTCACCTTCACGAAAAACAGTAAGTGCATCCAAACATTATTAATCCAATTGACAATTTAACAGTGTGCTTGATACATGTTTTAGATTTAGATACATTTATAATACCGAATCAAAATATTATTTTTAACATCTTTTCATATGATCGTTTGTATTTTAGTTGTCGATCTACTGACACATATATTTTCTACTAAATAATTAGCTAAAAGACAAATTTGTGTTTGTGTAATACATAATAAAATAAACAAGCATCTACTGGTGTCTGTATGCTACATTTAGACACACACAAACAGTAGGCGGCGCCGCGCATGCGCATAGCGTGTCTATGCTGTATGCGACAGAGATATTCAATTCTCGTGACGTTCAGGCCAATTTGTCCTATCGCGCCTATATAAGTTCTAACTCAAAAAATATTTTCATGCACATTATTTCATATGAAAAAATTTATGCAACAAAAAAAAGTCAATTATGTTGTCATATTGACTATTTTAGTGTCAGAAGTGGTTCAAACAATTTTAAAGCGGGCGGTATAAAATACTAATATCTTTTCATAGTAGAATCATAATATGATCATTTTTTTGCTATGAATAAATTCTTCAATGAGGATATTGCTTGCGGTTTTATACAATGACCACATCAGCTACATCCGATACTATACATTGTAAATTCGTTGTAAGAATGAGTCAGTGTAATATTTTTTAAATTATAACGTATCTACCGAGCATTCAAGAACTTTTATGAATTGCGATTGTGTCCAATGTGGTCGTAGTCCTAATAAGTCAAAACGCGTCAGTCTCATTAAAAAAATATGTATAGAATGAATATAGAATTTAAATGAATTTCTACCGCGCTTCAAATTTATTTACTAGATCATCTTGGATATATTTAATATCAGATAAATAAAAATACAAAGAAGATTTATTAGATTCATTTAGCATTTAAAGCATATTCATATTTAATATTAGGATACATCGATCTTGCTGGAAAAAGCTGTAGCCAGAAGTAGTCTCTGGAGAAAATTGGATGATCGTAAGTTGATCGAAGACGAATTAGTCGAAATATTAAATGAATCTATCACAATTAATGACTTAGAAAACAGTTTCAGCGAAATAGTTACATGTTTCACATTAAAACAATTAATAAATGCATATAATTAGCTATTAAATTAGATTTTTTTAAATAGAAAATGATGCCATAACGGAAAAAAGTTTAAAATTCATTAGAGAATTACAACAGATTTTGGAACCTTATAATGAAATACGTAAAAATGTATATGCTAAAAGCAGACAATCGCTTATTGACGAAATTTTGAAGGCTAAAACCATAAATACTCCAAATTTCTCTGATGATGGAAACCCACAACATCCCGAAAAAAAATAAAACATTTAGATGAATGAATGCTATATTATATTTTTTTGGAACGCAAACCCTCATTTTGTATGAACTTCATATCTTGTATAACACGGATTTGTATTACACGACGTTTTTGTGGAACCATATAATGTATTGTGTTTATTGAATTTGTAGCCCTACCCTCGATGTTCACATAAAGTACCTCGCATGGAATGGGCTAGTGGTCGAAACTCTTGATACTTATGTACTACTAAATGATATCATCAGTCATATCTTTGCTTTGAAATTGTTAAACTTAAATTATTGCCGTGCATTATGAGCGGATCCATTTCCCGCGCTGTGGTCAGAGCGCTATTTGGCGCACCAAGATATCAAGTAAAGTGCTCCTGGACTTTGTGTTCAATTGATGAAGATGAGATGGTCAAACTTCACAAGGATAATCAATATACACGTACATTAGCAAGTATCCGTGATAAATTAACTGGTGCAAGCTTCTAACTTACAATCTAGCACCGTGGACCCGATTCCCATCAAACAGTTTATATGCGAAACTTCCACCAGCAAAGTTTAACCATAAAGATGCATCAAGCAGGCACTCGTCTGGAATCGACATTTTATTTAATGAGTGTACCACCTTAGGTGTTGCAAATACTCGCGAATATCTCACGGGATTGAATCACAAATTTTGCAAATCTCATTCCCCTGAAAGCATCGCACCACTCCCGGGCTCGGACGATCCGAAAGCGATGCTCGAAATTAATACATTAAATTCGTCGCGCATTTTAGCCAAACAGGGGTTGTTTTTTTTAATATCGGGGTGCTAATTTAAGCAAGGGCGTGAAAGTTGCATGTCTCCAGATAGAGTATCGGAGTCTGGGAGTGCCAAAGTTGGTGTAACCGTGTATTATGAACGTATCGTGTTAAATTTACTTCCGGCACGACAAGCCGTAAGTAGTGCGCCAAGCTCCGACTTAATACTTGCTCTAATTTACTGTTCTTGGAGACTTGGTTATGTGGAAACTATGCGTGCCTCCTTCCGGCATGTATACACCTATCACATATTCAATTTGTTTCGTCATTCAATTACCAATTTCACTTCCACCGCCCCTTATCGTCCTTGCGGCATGTGAGACTTCGTCTATGGGAGAGCTGCTTTCGAGTTACCACTATATAAACTCGTGAGGTCCTGACGTAAATACGTATTATTCCGTTTATGAACTTCCCGCCAGAATCGGTTATTGAGAACATACTTACTATGTAAAATGCATCAATAACTATGATATGAAATCCGATTCATTTTCCACATCAACAGTCTTGATGTCGTAATCCTCGTTATTTTGCTATAATAAATTGGAGGGAGAAATTGAAAAAGGGATTAATATTATCGGATATTAGATAATGACCTCTCCCCTTATTCAATTAAGATATCTACAGGTTAATTCCCTTGGCTTTTAGACGGGGTCAATTAATAATGCAATTCGCCATTAGAAACGTTGTCACGTTATATACAACTTCGACCCTTAACTAAAACTTCGAGTGTCACCGATTTATGTACGAAAGAAAAGTTTGACATACTCTCAAAGCAAAACTTTTGAAATTTGTTTGATATATTCAAGCTACAAATTCGTTCAAAATCAATCAACATTAAATCTTATCAAAATCAAATAAGTTACTATTATTATTGGATGGAAATGTTGAGTGACTGAATTTGCAAAAATAATTAAAATATTTGCAACCATAGAATTGTCCGCAAGTAATTAAATACAACAGATAAAATTTTGAATGTCAATAATTGAAACCCTAATATTTAAACTAAATTTTTATCACAATATGAGTTGTTGGTTGTATTGGGGTGTTATAATAATTTCGCAAAAATCATTCTTCATTGAAAGGCTGTTTATTTTACTTACATTTTTTAATCTTGTGTAAAAGTTCTGAATCACGGGCTCGTTTCAATTAATTGTGATACTGGTTTGAGAGTCGTGACCCTATCGTCATTTTTCCCTTACGACTGAGCGAATTTGCATTTGGTCTGAGACCAAATATTTGTATTTTGAGTCTGTGCGCAATTCAAATAAATAATAATTCGATTATCGCACTTTACAGGGAGATTTGCCACGATAACAAAGTTGCCAGCGCTTCAAAATTAATACGGGGGACCGTCTGTATTCAAACAACCCGCCCGCTGCACATCGGGATTTTAACTCGGGGCAAAAAGTATATTTCCTCCGCAACAGCGGGATTATACCGAAGAATATTAATCCCGGCTTAAAAGATACAAAGATTTTGAATATTCAGAGATTTGTTAGACTTAAGTAAAAGAGGGCCGGGTGTGGATTTGGGCGCTCCCACCCCCAGGGCGGCCGCCCCGAGAGAACGGGTTTGCTGCTTCGGCATATAATTTCTTAAATGCATTTTTTATTCGGTGGGGATTGTGGTTAATGGTGTACTCAGGAGTACGACCTTCTTATCTCCTCACTCCGAATAAAAGCCTTTACCATCTCATTAACAATATGATTTGTACGAAGCGAACCTGAACAAATCCCAGTATTCACTAAAATTCCATTACATTTCGACAGTGCCCCCTTCGCCAGCCCCGACTCTGTAAATATTTTGCTGGGTCTTATCTACTCAACGTATCTTTGCTTTGTATTTCCAAAGAACCAAGGCGACCACTCATTTTTTAAAGTATTTATTTCTATGAAATACAACACAGCCATAACTCATTCAGTTAATTAAAAGCGGTGCACGTATCGAAATCTACACTGAATGTAAGGGTTGAATCAACTTTACCCACGCCAGTTCCATAATTTTTGATTTAATCGAGTTAATGTTCATAATTAAGCTGTGCTGTTACAGTTTAACCTGTTGGGAGAAGTTTATAAATAATGATTCTATTAGAGCCCTACCAAATTAATTATTCGTGATTTCGTAGAGTACGTTATATGTTTTTGTTTAAATAAGCCATCCGTTTTTCAAATGATTAAATGCTTATTATTTATCCAAATTATGTAAAATATTTACACCCGTTCAACAAATTGCGAAAATCATCACGATCTACGCTTAGCCTGATTTCTTGATTCATAAAAATACTATACTATATGACATTAAGCAGAACCTTTTTTACTTAAAATTTAATTTTAAAATGATGATACATTTTGCATCCTTCAAAAAAATTCCTTATGGAAATTGTTCACGTCCGACAACGAATGTAGCATATAAGAAAAGAATATCGTCTATGGGAAATCATGTGAGCTTCCATAACTCATGGTCGGTCGTTCGCACGTTTGCATACTCGCACTCATATATTTATGGTACACAATGAAACACATTTCTATTTACATTGTGTTATTAATGATTTAAAGTATCAAATAAAATAAAATTATTACCAAGCTTACAAATTATGTTAACTACAAATAGAACCATTTATTTCTTGTAATATTATATTAATTATCTTTGAGTCTTCCTCTTGCAAGACAAATTCTTCAAAATAGGTACCGGAAGATTTATTTATATCGGGGCTTAAATATCTGTAAGACGTCTCAAAAAGGTTAGCATGATTATTTGTATAAAAATATAAATTTAAGTCCATAAATACATCCTTCATTTATAACGCCATAATGAACCAAATTAAACGTAATTAATATACGCCTAAGCTTATCTTCGACAGTCGACTCATCAATTTGTGATAAATTATATATTTCCTTAACAATATATTTGATAATTTGATTGCTTAAAATTGATATTTTTGCAGTTATTTAAAATTAACCATGTTGTGGATTTATTGGGGGTCGTCTTACTTTCCACTTAAAATAGGTCTCTTACTACATCTTATCACCCCTCCTCCTGAATGTGAAATTTAATTCGATCCAGGCCGAAAATATATGCAAAGGCAAATTGTAAAAAAAAGTGATTTGTTTTCGAGCAAAACGAATCGTTACAACTGGAGTCAATTTATTTCCAACTCAGGTGCAATAATTTACGTAGCCTCTTAAACGCGGAAATAATTCCAAACTTATACGGTACCAAAATGGAGCCGATGAATTTCCGACTTTCGTAGAAGATGCGCACCGCACAAAATATCGCCTCGTTATTTCGCGATGCTTTATAAATTAGATTAGGCTTTTTTGAGAGGGGCCGGGGAGGAGACGTGGGCTAAAGAAGCCCCCCCGAAAAGAAACTCATTTTAGTGGGATGTAAAGACTCACTTTTTAACATGGAACCCGCTATCAATCTCGTGTTAGGCATGGATAGAGAAACGTTTAGGTTTATTTTTGTATTTTCCATCCAATAAAACTTATAACGGATGGATAAATATTTCGGTGAGATCGCTTTTCTTTTCGGTGTTTTTTTCCGGGGGGGTTTTCCAAATTAATAACCATCCGCAAAAATGTTTTGATTATTTGCAATGTAGGTTAATGATCTCATCTATCCCGTTCTGTTTTCATTATAAAATAAATGTAGCCCCATTATTTAAAAGCCCACGGAAGCAATTTTAATTAAGCGATTTGTTAAGCGCTCTAATCGATTTAAAAAAATTGCCAGCTCAAAAATAATAAGAGCAAGGGCTTATTTTTATTATTGTACGACTTTTTGAGATCAATATTTTAAGGCTCCATTATTAAACTTTCATGATCAATTGAAATTTACCATGTATACGATGACTAAATATTAAATCAGGTTACACATATACTAAATTAAAATAACGAGCTTACAAGTATGAAGTATATTACAGACGACTGATAGCACATACAAAAGATCATTTTCGTAATATATACAAATATGATTATATCAAATATATGCATTATTTAATTGGCTTTTTATTATTCTATGTGATCATTATCCACTACTTTAACATGGTTGTAACAGCATGTAGCACGAGTCATATCATGGCAATCTACATATGAAACTTTTCCAGGGAAAGTCAGGTTAGTCCAAAAGTTCATGCGCATTTTTGGATTTTTTTAAAATACGGAACGTTTTTTAATCAATTCTAAATTCAAACAACACTGTAAACATCTGCATTAATGGTTTAATTTTGTTCTAACAGCTCTTAATAAATCACACCAAACACTAAAAAGTTTATTTTAAGGATAAAGATTGCTATTAAAATGAGCTGCTTTTGCTGCTCTACTATTTCATAAGATGAATCCATCCTTTTTGCAATCTGATCCACAGTTAATTGTGGCTTTGACTCCATAAGATTTTTAATAACACCGTTCATCGGTTAACGGCGTTCATCATAAATGCTGCTATCTCTAACTTTATTGTTTTTTAAATTTTCTGAGCAGTCCTTATGCTGATATTATATTCATCATTTACACTATTAATTTTTATTGTTGAAAATCTGGCAGATTTGCACATGAAAAAACAAATTTGTGCTTTATTAACATTATTTACAAAAATCCTTAAGATATACTTAAGTCAAGATAGGATTATTTAAATAGGTTTTTTATGTAAGGGAGTCGCTATGAGTTAATAGCGAAATAATATTTTTTTAAAAATGGTATTTTAACAATGATTGCAAATCCAATCGTTATACAAGATACCAGATCCGTAACTAGGGTATGAAACGCCCGTGGTAATTATCTAACTAATAGTACCCGACCTTTGATGTAGAACATGTAAATGACTTTTGTAAAAAAAATACTATGATACCGTAATCGTACAGATCATATAAAATGCTGCAAAAAGCCCTAAAGGAAGACGGAGTGGCCATAAGGTTTGTATGCTCAATCGGTCCGCTTTTCGGACCGCTGATATGACAAATGAGCGCTTCGCGATCGGATGCCATACGTGAATATTACGATATATCCAGAAAAATTATCGGAAACATTTATAAAATAAATTTTAAAACTGAATATATATTCTACGAAAATGTCAACGAATTGTATGGTATTTATTGTATTATTAGTACTATTAAAAATATATTTATTACCAACATTATATTTTTTTTCCAGTCCAACCGTATGTCTATCTACGGGGTCATAAAAATGTAAAAAGTCAAATTAGTCAATATATTAAAAAATATCAAAAATTTTCACCCCCCGATATATTTTTTTTAGCTACATTCAATATCTTCCGATTCTTTCTTAAATGGATTCTATTCGAGGAAAAGTTGTCCCCTCAGCTACCCTATTTTATTGCACCCGCTAAAAATGTAGAGTTAGTATATAAAAAGTGTGATTATCACTCCATTCCACGCGTGGAGAGTCTTTTCGCACACATTACCGACCGCATTTTCCGGCCGTTATGAAACTCTTCGTTTCCCTTTCGCGATCGATATTTTGATTGCCATCCACTTCTTTGTTTACTTTTCCAGGATATTTTCATTTTCCGATTCGCCAACTTCCTACTCCCGTGTGATTTTCCGCTCGTTCTTTAGAGTTGCCAACATTTTCACTGGGGAATGTGGTTTTAGACTTTGAGTTTCAGAATGTTAAAATAAGTTCCCTCTACGGCCTCGTGTTACATTGCGCCGAGTTGATACAAGTTTCGTACGCGTGCGAAAATATTAATAGAATTATTATGCGAGTTATTACCGTGTATTATTATCGTGTTAAATATCGCCGTAAAACATCCGCGGGGTGACCATATTTCAGCCTGATTTATTTTATATATTTGAATGTAAATACGTACCGTTTATGGCGCGCAGAACGCTCGAATATTACTCCAGGAAACTTTATAGGAAATTTATTAGATTTAAATCGTAGTTAAAATACCACTTTGCCAAAAATATATACATCGGATTATTCAAAGTCATATAAATAAAATAAAAAAAGGTATATAATATATATGAAGAAATTTTCAACAATTTGTGATTTTATACAGGATAATAAAACAGTTAAAAGCGATGTAGCAAAATGAAAGATAGAATTTATCCAACTGACAATATTCACCTTGTATTACGATTTATGTTCAGATTGCGCGAAACACAATTAACAACACTGATCAAACATGCATTGGTAATTTAGAAGTTTAACCATGTTCTCAAACTTTTGCCAATCCCATACACCTTATGATAAACATACATAACATTTGAGAGCTACAGCTTTAAGTAAATATATTTAAAGTGGACTATAGAATAGGATAGCATGTAACTAAAATAAAATATCATCTGCAAAACTTAGACCATAAGCATGGCTCATATTATTTTTTTATGTTTGGCCTAATACATAAAATGATATATTTTTTAGAAAGACTTTCCAAAATTTTAATGCTTAAGATATATCACATAAATAATAATGATATTGTTTACTCACAGATGTAAGCAAATTGGAAACGCTTTCACATGTGCTTATTGAGCGGTGAACGTGTACATTTATAGCATGTTCCGAGAATAAAGTCAAATGTTTAACATCCATTCGGCGCAGAAGTGATGAAGTCGCTCGACAGCTTCTATACACGCTCTTTCATGATCCATAAACAATTCATTAGACATCGAAAGGTTGACCACCCCTGAACAAAGTCCCTTTCACGCACCGATAAGAAAGGACCAGGACGCCTCCCGACGCATTTGTTTGTAAGCTGCTAAATGTGGAGGAAGCATGTTTGGTGAGCACGTGGTACTCCAGGGCAAGCAGTCTCCTGTCAATCTTCAACGCCATAAACTCCACCCCGTTCCTCTAACTATTTCTGTGTTTAGTCACCCCCAGTGTGACACACTACATCCTGCCTACTATGTTGTGAGGATCGTAAAACACACTCTCCAAGGAAGTGCTTCCTTGAACAACGCATACATTTAGAATAGGCCATTTATGCTTACTCGTAAAACACCTCCTTCCTTAATCCAAGATTTGCAGCCAATAATTGTTGCCGGATCGAAAGCTCAAAACTGTTTGATATAGCAACAATAATTACTTGTGTTACAACTTAAGAAAATATCTCTTTCTTGTGTATTATCATAGATATGGTGTAATCGAAAATACACTCCTCTCCGTTTAATCTGGATTAGATTCAAACAAAAATCATTTTTCCCCATTTAATCGATAGTTTAACTATTGCAGAATATGATGCTAAAATTTTGGAATTAGACAATTCGAAGTATTTTCAAAGATACAGATCCGAGATCATGTAAACATCGAGCATATGTGCGAATACTTTCTAAAAGCCGGCCGAGTTAACCAAAACCATTAAAGATAGTTTTCTATCGAGTCAGTCCAAAAGTTCGTGCGCATTTTTGGGATTATTTTAAATAGTGTAAATAGCACAATTTAACATTTTAATCAATTATATATTTTTCTTCCACCATCTACAAGTTCTCTCCCATATGTAGCTTATTTTAAATTCCATTGCTGCAAAATGACACTGGTTTTGAGTTAAAAAAAAAACTTGAAAGTCTATTTCGTAAATCCTGTTTAGAATTTAACTTTTTCCCTAGTAATATTTTTTTAAACACGAAATAAGTGAAAATCACTTGGGGCAAATCCGGGGAGTAAGCAGGATAAATTCACTAATTTTTTGCAGCGTTGTTCGAGCCAGATCACTACCAGATTTGGCAGATTTACCACACGAAAATGAAAAAATATATAACAGCACGTTTTTAGTGATTAT
Source organism: Stenopsyche tienmushanensis (assembly GCA_008973525.1). Classification (NCBI taxonomy): domain Eukaryota; kingdom Metazoa; phylum Arthropoda; class Insecta; order Trichoptera; family Stenopsychidae; genus Stenopsyche; species Stenopsyche tienmushanensis. The sequence continues at coordinate 613,754 of WACJ01000143.1, forward strand.
CAATATTAATTTTCTATGACGACATATTTCGACAGGGTCGAAATCTAATTTAAGAATATACCAAAAATGCGCATGAATTTTTGGACTGACCTGATATAATACAAGTTTCGATTTTGTGGTTTTTTAAATCGGCGAAAGTGATAGCAAAGAAACTATTTGACCTAACCACCCAAACCAAAGTTAATTTTCTATAGTACTAAAAACTATTCTAATTGAACTAAAAACACTGATACAAATCATTTTATATAGTTTTTATTGCAAAATTCTTCACATTTTTGTTCAAGCTCGAAAATTAATAGTATTATACGGTTTTTTCTTATTTTTTTAATATACCAACTATAAAAATATATGCCAATTATAAAATAATTTCGGTTTTTACGTTTCACACAAGAATCATGCACACCATCTTTATCGCCAATTTGATATCATCCTACGATTTCTTGAAAGTTTATATTATTAATAAAAGCTTAAATTTTGCATGTGAAGATTCATATCTTTTTTTTAAATTCAAGGAATATCACACAGGAAGATCACAGTATAAATATTTCTGATATATCATCCGTATCCAGCGGCTTATTAAAATTCGTCCCTATCCTGTACAAATTAATTAAAATTTTGCCACTTATGATATTCAACTTTTTTTTATTATATTTAAACTAATAAGTATGTCCTTTATCTCAATTACATTGAACGAACATATCTCGATATTGCAGATTAAGAGTTTAATTAAATCTGTTAATAATTTTTGACATAAGAGCCTCCTTATAACGAAAAAAGCTGAATGCCATCTGTGATATTGTGATCTCTGTTCGGAAAATTCGGTATTATTAAGAGTGATTTTTAACCACTTCTAAAATAATCATTAAATTGTTGCATCTATCCAATGGAGAATCTCGAAAGTTAAATACCTTCAATGATAAGCATAAGACAAGCAGAATTATGATACAGCTGTCATCGTCTAAACGAGCACTGTAAATATCCTCAATCCATCGTGGACTGTTTGACATCGTATGAAAATCATGGCGCTGAATACATAATGGTACTTAAATATCAGTCATACTTTGATTCACACACAAAAACTTAAATTGCAGGGCGTAACCCGTTGATAATTGGTACGTTTGCCGTGTCGAAGTTAATTTCGACCTGTAATTTTACATTCGTCATACGGCTCGTACGATGTATCCTACACACAGTACATGTTTACGTATGGGTAAATAAATAGTCAATAGTAAACATCCTCAATATCCGATTACCGTTTTAGTTAGGGAGGAGGAAGCACAAATTCGACTCGGGCACATATTTTACCAAGTTGTGTTTGCGTGCCGGTTGTATGTGTGCTCGTATGATATGTAATATGTGTTTTAAAGCGTTCGAACAGCCTTTATTTAAAATTCATCGGAATATTTTCGACGTATGATGTTCCAGTTTGCAGATTGACAACGCAAATCAAATTGTCGAAGCTTTTCATTGTTCGTTTGATATTATTGCATCGGAAAAGCAAACAATCCGGGGCGTAAAGGAGATTATCAATAGATGTTTTTATTGAATTTTCATTTGCAATTTATTATTTTTATTTAAATAGTATTTGGAAGAACACTAATTAGGTCAGAACTTAAAGAGTTGATTTGCTGTATTTTATGCAATTCACTTTTAAAATCCACATTTATCTGTTGCTCTTGCATAGGGCAGATACCCCCAGGGACTATTAGCCCCCCGGGCTGCGCCCCGTCTCACGGTTACTTTACGATCAGATGATCTACCTTATACTTTGTTCGTTCAACCATCGAATCGAAGAAGAGTCCTATGACCCCAAAAGAGAATAAAGAAAGAGACCCCAACTATGATACTTATTCTAATGATGATGAGCCTTTTTCTTCAAGCAACTAGCCCTAAAATAGCGTAGAAAAGACGTCTTCATTTATCCAAAATTATCAAACTTTTTTTTCCTGCAGGATTTGGATCTAACATATCTCCTCTTGCCTTCTAGGGTCTTTTTCATTGCCAAGAAAAATAGCTGTGATCATAAATCTTTCAATTTTTAAATCGAAAATATAATATAATACTCACCAGGAGACGCTTGTATTCATTAACATCTAATATAATATAAACTGATATAATTATTTTTGAACTCAAACTAAATCTGAGAACTTGTGAACTTTAAATATGTGAAATATGTTAGTTATTAAAGGAACCGAACAGTAATTAAAATTTTTAGATTACCATGTAACAGTAATAATTACTGTAAATGAGATTAAATGGTTATCATGCAGAAATCGTTACTAATCGCATCAGATAAGAATTTTCATATGAATTTTGAAATTAAAATCTACGTCAGCTAACTTAGCATTTCTCGGGACATAAATTCAACCAAAATTTTCTACGTATATTTTTTTAATTCGGATTAGATCTGTCATCATGATTTCCTTTACTCGTATGTATTTTTAAAAGATATGTTAGCAATTTTCCGCCTGAAATAAGACCATTTCACGCCGTCCAAATTCATTTCTTATCGTCTGAGAGACCATATCTATTTCTGCAAATGCAATTGTGCTCCACAATCCACAAGCGATTGAAATAGAAGACTTTAAGATAAATCCAGCATCTGATGGGAATATCTGTGTGTCAACCCTGTCTATGGCGGTCCCGATAGCATTTCGAACGAAATCCCGTAAAATCTACGGATATGCACGCGTCGTCTGGTGCTGCAAACACACCTGTCTTTCAAAGTACATATTGTACTTTATCTACCCCAAGTAAGATTTAATCGAGTACCCTAAGCCATACATACAACACCCCCGGCGAGGATAAAGCGATCCAATATAGATGAAAGTCCGCTAAATCGACGGAGCAAACTTTAATATTTGATTCGAACATATTGCAATTTTTAAAATATTTTTATAAAACCTTAAGAAAATTATACTTATGTTGGTACGTGGATAAGAGGTAAAGTACGTGACTTACTCGTGATAAAAGTTTGAATTATTTAATTCATACCATTAGAGATCGCAGGTTCACTTTTACTTGGTCCAACTAGCTTCAATTCCCTTGCGTGTTACAAACTTTTTCCCCAAGTCCCTTTTTAGTGGAACTTTTACAGATGTCACTTGGTAATTAGGTTATTTTCTAGTCATGCGTTGTAAATTGCGCATAACTTTCGAACCATAACTCTAACATAACTATAACCGCTGAAAATAAATACATCGAAATATTTTGACTAAACATTTAATATGAGTTTATGTAATTCTGAATCAATGCAAAGTCACCATGCTGATAATAAGGAAAATTAATGGATAAAATTTCTAATGGCATTTATATACAAAAAAAAATGATCCAAATATAATAGACGATTTTAACTCAACAGCGGGTTTGTACCGGGACAGTGAGGAGTAAATGATTTGAGTTCGTTTAAAACAATGTTTCATTATCAATTTTATGGCCATACTTTGATTTATGCGATTCTTAAATAATACAGTTTTCTGCTTAATCTAAATAGGTTGCAAAAATATTTTCATGAAATAATTATGCATATTACATGTTTATAATTTTATTAACTTATTAACCTGTTAATAAGTTAATAAAATTATAAGGAAAGTTCCTTTTCAATAACGCAACATACAGTGGGCGCGCACATCTTCGTTAGGACGTATATATACGTCCCGCCCACCTGGCGTGAGTTTGTTTTATCAATTTTTTTAACGATGCTTAGAATTTATATAAAAAAACAATTAAACATATATATTTTTTATTTATTCAGATACAAAAACATATAGAAAAGTTAACAAACACAAAACAATAAACAAAAACACACAAAAAAAATGGAAACATAGACTTTAAAACAATAAAATATATTCATATATAAACCAAAACTTAACTTCTGTGTAATATATTTTAAAACATTTGTTGACATTTAGTACTACCTGACAATCTGGACAACATTTCCTTAGTTTCCTTTCGTTTGTTCTTTGAAAATGACTTTCAACTAAGCGTGAGGGTTTAGGTGTGATGCTGTTTTTTGATGGCGTTTACTAAGTACATGTCCACCCCAATACAATAGCGAAGTGCAACCAATTTGCTACCTTAATCTTAATCTTTAATTATTGTCAACTCAAACACTTGCTTTAGGACTTAACATATATTTCAAAGACGTATATATACGTCATGCCCGCTTAATAGGTTAACCAATCGATCATTTTTCTCAAAAAAAAATCCAATTTCTACGTTCGTATTTTGTTATAAGATCTTCAATTAAAATAAATTTATTTTATTGTAATTTATTATAAAGAAAAAATATATAAGTAGGACCATGTTAAAAAAAATAAAAACATGATCATTCAAATATTTCATTTAAAAAACGAAAATCCTTACGGATACATCTTATATCTCCCATATTACAATAGGCTATTTATATAATCGTCCGTATACTGTAATATGTTTAGACTGTGCTATTTATGGGTTTTACAATGCGTGGGAACCCGAAAAAAGCAATAAGAACTCCCATTGAAACATGAAGACAGTACATTTTTTTATTGTATCTTCTTTAATCGAGAGATTTTTCAAAGATATTATATTTAATTAGTAAATCATTGAAGGTGACATTTTATTCTAATGATAAAAAACTTCAATAGGATAATTTAAAAATACAAAACAGATAAAAGCTACATAAATTAGAGGGGCTGAAAAATAGCCATTATTTTGAGATTCGCGTTTTAAGGGTATGCATCGAGAAATTGCTGAAGAATCGCGTATTTCCTATTGACATCAAAAAGTGATCACCTTCAACAATTAAGAACGCTTTCATCTTACATAAAAGATTTGGGTTTCTAGTGCATTGTTATTAATCGCATTGCAAAAAGTTAGAGTTTCTACCATTTTCATCCTATTCGCCGGATATTGCACCCTCTAATTACAATTTGTTTAGTTTCTTTGAATACTCATTGAAATTATAAGAGTATTAATGTGCTATTTTTTTGCTTGTGCATTTGTCTTAAATATTGTCCCGTCGTTTTATATTTATTAGGTAATACAATATTTTTTATGTCTCCATTATGTTTACTGTATTAAAGCGCTTTCTCAAGAAATGTTTCTCTTTTGCTTTCAGGTTCATATCAAGCCCTGATCCAGTATCCTGATACGATTTCAGCACAGACAGCAAAATCGGTGAGTTGATTACATTACTTCCTCTCTCTTCTTGAAAGATCCCCGCCGTAGAGAGACGTAGCTTTATGCAGATGTATCGTTATATTAACATATCTTTGATATGAGAGCGATCCGTACACCCGTTATGATAGATGTCGATATGTCAACCCGGAAGGGGGGTAGGTTTGATCCAGCGTTATCCAATTTGCTCCGTTTATTCGGGACATCGATTCGACGCTCATTATGATTTCCTTTACAGCGTTGTTTTAGATGCGCCCAAATTGGACGAACCTCTTGTGAAAATTTCGCTTTTATTTAGCCTGCATTATATTCAATACGGGCTTCCATCCGGATCCAGCGGGAACATTAAGCATTCCTTTGGCTTTTTATTTGAAGAGCGTGCACAGAGACGTCCTTGCTGCGAGCATCCTGCCCAACTACTGGAGATTATGAATATCCCGATAATATAATCCGCCTTTGTCGCCGGTGCACAGTTATTTTATCTATTACAGCGCTTAAAGCCTTTTGTTCGCTGTTTAATTTTGCATCTGAAAAGGCGCCGCATCAGCTACGCCCCGAAAAAAGGAACTACCACAAAGAACCGGGAAAAATGAGAAATTTGTGTAAATTTAATAATGAGCGGAGACTCTTTTTTGTGATTCTCTAGACTTGGTTCAAAAATGCTGCCGTGTTTGTTTACGGTGGGTTTTTTTTTTTTTTTGGTGGCCGTCGGCGATGACGCGGTGGCTTTGGGCCCGACTGTAACGTGTCAACAAGCTTTCATGTGTGCCATATTTACAATATCACAATGTAAACGAATTCCTTTTTTGGGATCAGTTTACAACGTATACATGCACGCGGGCACGAGCCAGATGTTTTGCCCAGGCTTACATTCAATCCCTTCTTATAAACACGAAATTTAGAAACAAAACCATTTAGCACTCTATCCATCCCGTCGTTTCTTATAGACATGCTCTCAGGCTATATTTAACCATTAAAAACCGACGTCATCCGTCAAAGAGCAACCGTTCATGGGCACAATGTAAAAATCTAGTCTTGAGAGGGTTAAACACCCTTCAAAATAAATCTATAATAATAAGCATATTTAACTAACAAATTATCATCATCTTTGATTGACCAAGTGCTGATATAGACATTGATACAAAATCTTAATAATGTACTGTTTTAATAAAAGCTAGATATGGCGTGAGTTATCTGCATATATTATATCATTTGTGTGTCTATGAGAATGCTCTGAAAATAAATAAAAACATTAATGAACATGGAGTGGATCACATATGCATTTCAATAAATTAACATATCATGAATATCAATCCTTAGATAGATTGATTTTGAATTAGGATTGGATTACCTTACCATACTGACAAATTTGGGGGATTAAATATATTTATATTACTAACCAATCCAGTTTCATCCTGATTTCTTGGAACGAAGTATAAAATTCTATAAATTGACAATAAGCTTAATAAACAAATCCTATACATTTTAAAATAAATATAGTCAAATGATAAAAAAAATGTCTTTTTTAAGATAATTTATTAAGGTTATTCAATTTTCCAATAATATAAAGATCAAATCCTTAATAAAATTCCACAGGCAAGCATACTCTATAAATTGGATAACATTTTAAGACTATATAAAGTCGATTAGTGGTGGAAAAGGCTGCATGATAGAGAAGTAAAGGCTATGTCACCCAGCAGCTCCAGGGCGTTTTCATAATAAGCACAGACAGGATAGAATACCGAGAAAAACAAATGGAAGAAAAGAGGAAAGGTATCGGTTTAAATTGATTGCTAAACGAAGTTAATAAATTATTCCACTGCGTACACTTTACCTTGGATACGATTTTCCCATTCAGCCGGATAAAGCCAAGTCTTTCCCACCCTGTGAGCGGATCTTCTTAATTAATAATATCTAAGAATGCTCGATATTTATTCGCCCCGATGAAAAAGAACCCTCTGTCGACATAAGATATCTTCATGCTAAAAAAAATAGCTTCAAAGACACGAAAACATGTACCTGTTCCTCGCCGGAGCTACTCATTAGCGCAAAGGGAATGAAATAACTTCATATTTTATATAATAGACATGTTCGATCTGAAAATGTGAATGTTTGTAATTTTTAAACGTAACTGTATTTGGACCAATATTATCAAACGTGATCATATGGATACGTAAAATATGTTATTGATACAGCATGAATTATTTGTTCCTCCTAATTTCAATTATCAAATGGCCTTTATGGATACGCATGAAAACTTATAAGTGCTATCCTTTTAACCATTTTATGAATACATGCCCGATTTCACTCCAAAAATGAAAGTTTGGTATATCATATGTAAAAAAAAAATATGATTTTATATTTTAGACATTTGGGTTCACCCATTGATTTTATAGCTAAAGTCATAAATCCAACTCTATTATACTTGGTCTTTCATTTTTCACGATAATATATTTTGTGATACTATAAAAAACTCACTATGGCTCAAATTATGATCTGAAGGCTTCTGTTTATTCCATTGGTATCATATGCTGCTCCAAATTTTGGATGGATTTTGCCCTCTTCCAAATATGATTTGTTTTTTAACAATCTGCTGATTCATAAATATCTATTTTTATTACAATTTCCATTAAATGTGTATTATTTGAAAATTTTATAATAATGAAGAATTCATTAAGAATTTAAGGCCAAACGTTGTAGCGATCTTGTATTAATTTTTATTGAGACATATTTCGTATTTTGCATTCAATTTGATTTATTGGAAAGGTCTTCGTATTCATCCAGAACAATTTTCGGATCAAAATAATCTGAAACGTCCAAAAATTATCCTGCTGGAGTCGATCAATTTTCGTCGACCGGGAAGCCCCTTGGCGCAGTATTAAATTTTACGAAATAAAATAATCAGCTATGATGACATCGTTAGAGTTTAGAGAAATTTCGTCAGCCTCAGGGCTGTAAAATTGTGAAGGGACCCGCTAATAGAGTAAGCTCATTACGCGTAATCCTGCCAAGAAGCCTTATTAATGACGAATTCGTCGGCGAGCACTTTGAGAAGCATTTTAATACTGCCGCCGCTCGAAACCGATTTTAGGCTTTTGCGCGAATTGCTGCCTTCATTTCGTATCATTTTAGATAACTTTAAATAACATTTGCCAAGTAATTACTTATTAATTTACCCTTAATTACCATGTTAACTTTGGCGCGATTTAAGCTGCTCCCCCTGACTTTAAACATCCCCTGTGCCCCCGTCTGAGACCGGACATTGTAAAATATTTCCATAAATTAATTACACATACAGCTCGAAATTCATTTTAATAAATAAATTCAATTTGACGCAAAACTTTAGAATAGATATGTTTATATACATCGGATTGTGGTCGTTTTCGTGATTATATAGCTAAAAAAATTCGAGCATCTTCCCTTGAATTTTGCCCTCTTTGATCTCCTCAATTCTATTAATTACATTAATGCACTGTCATGCAAGATAAGATATTTCTTTTGAAATGAGATTTCTTCGGGTGGTTTACCTCGAATCAGCTCCAGAATATTATGTGAAGAAAGCGACGATACCTGGAGACATATTATGCTATTCAGTAAACTCGAAAGAAGCGGGATAACTTTCTCGGAACGCACTCCTGGAACACAAATATTGGCTTTGTTTTTTTAAGTAAAGCCTGACTTCAAAAGTTTTTTCTCTTAAAAAATTACTCATTCAAATTCGATTATACTCGATTATGTAAGCCCTTAGACGGGCTGGAAGATATATTAACCTTTCGAGTGGCGCGCGCTTACAAAGTGATATTCTCTCTAGAGGGTAGCAAGTTACACGGCTTCAAAAATTGATATAAATTAGAAAATAGATTATACCCTAGATTAAATCCTATTAGAGAGATTTTACACGTTTTGAACAAAATATTTTTCGAAAATGAATTATAACCAAGCATTATATTAAAGAAATCGTAGCTTATTCAATATTTACCCCTGCAAAAATTCCGCTTCTTCTAAAATATAATTCTCAATTATGTATACACTGTATATACTTTTTATTATACATGAAGTTTGATATTTTACTCTTAATATTAAGAAACATGTTTGCATAAAAGCAAGAGTCTGTAACACCACTGAAATAATCCCACAGAGTTGTTTATTCTAATTAAAAATAAATTGGTTGAACGATTTTAATATTGCCCTATATGCAATATTTTCAATTCGGAACAAACATGATTCTTAAAATGAATTGTAATCATAAGTTCTAAATTAAACACACAAGATTTGCAATCCACCCGATTATATCTATGATGCGTAATTTCCAGCCATGTTCAAAGAAAACACTCACCCAAATTCATCCCCCACGACGATGATAAAGCCTTGCCTAATATCCTAGTATATATTCGGTTTCAATTAAAAAACAACATTCGTACAAGCGGGAAAATTTTGCACACAGGTGATATTATACGAAACATCCGAGTACATGATAGGTACCATGTTTAAACTTACACAGGCCTTTTACAAGGGCCGTAATCAAAATGCCCTTGGCAATGGCCCTTCCTTTCATCTGACAACTACATTAATTGTACGTTACACAAGTCAACAACCGAAATGATGTATAATTGTAATTCCGACTAAGTTTCCAAATCTTGTTACTCGTGTCTGGTGGAATTTATTATACAGTATATAATGTGTTTATTATTGTACTGAGGTTTATAATAGCATACTAGCTAGCCTCAAGTTTATTTTTATGATATTGGATATGAAGATAAAATCTATCCAAACTTATTGCTTGTTTATCATTTGCAAAAGATAAGAGAGACAGAGCACATTTGCCAATGTAAAACTCGATAAAATGGATCTGATTTCATGCTTGAAACAATATTATTTAAATTGCGATACATCCATGAGGGTAAAAATTCAATATTATACCTAAAGTAAAGATAGATTTAAAGGCGCTTAATCGGACAAATGTGGAAGATGTGATAAATCTTCCCAATTTAATTCCTGGATGTATTTTTTTTCAATATGAGAAACATTAATTATAATGATTTTATTTTAATTGCTGATTACATCTTTCTAATTTATTGCAAAACACTTCTACTTTGAACATTTTATTTAGTTTGAATATTTAGTAGATTTCTTGGAAAAAAAAAATACAAAAATGAAGTGCTTAAGTTACATTGATATAACTCTGATATAATTTAAGCAACGTCACTGAAAACTATTTTGTTGTGTTTAGAAAAGTATTCTCTATATAAAAAATAATAATACACCCATCCCTCGCTTAACACGATTTCGCTTTAGCACGATTTTCATTTTGTCTATTTTTTTTTTCAATTAATTTTGCATTGCATATAAATAACGGTGCCCCACTGACCTTAACACCTTGCTGCCTCGCCACCCTGCCGCCCCACTGACCACATACTGTTGATTTGATTTGTAATCTATATAATATATACCAATGTCAATATCAAAATATGATTTTAGTAAATCCTAAAAATATCATCAAGTTACTGATAGATGACTTATCTTTGAACCTTTTTTGCTGCATTTCAACCCTTATTCAGTCGATATCCAATGAGCATTAAATACTTATTTTACTTGGATACTATCTTACAACAAAATGTTCTCGTTTTAGATTTCCTGAATATCATATATTTACCAATAATACTTTTAAATAAAACTTGGTAATGCATTCCCCTATTGCATTATTGTAAGATCCGCTCAAGTACACAATTATGTAAGTAGTCGCGCAGCAAATACTTGATATAAAAACCTTTAGTTGCACTTTATGCACACATTTTACTTTGAGCTTATTTTATACCAAGCGGAGAAAGAAAATTCTCATGCCATAAATACGAAAATTGTATGCAGTATTCCGTTTCAATTCTCAGAACCTCTCGCGCTTTCTGCATTTCCATTCTTATTTATAAACGATTTCCAACAAACGGATATTGTCATTCCGCTGCATATTGTGCTTCGTATCTCCTTAAAATATCGATATTTAAGTGCATTTTTTCAAAGGCTTCTATTAATTTGGTTTTTTGTGCCCTCCCTTAAATGGCATGCTCGATATTGCTCGCATTTTTAGATAAAGCACTTTCGCAGAAGAAGATCGTTAATATTTCGCCACTAAGTGTGCCGTCTAAGGCGTGCAGACTTTCGACGCTTCCCGAGCGATTTTCTTTGGGGATTTTTTTAAATAAAATATGTCCCCACAATATTGTGCCTCTTTTTACTGCTAATAGCAACGTTGTAATGACCCATTCAAGTTGTTACCGCCATTATGTAAATTCGTTTTTATATTGCCCTTTCTGATAAATTTTTAAATACCGATTCAGCAGCAGTATTAATTTTTAACTTTATGAGTGCTCCGCATCAACGGTTTATTTTTCGTGGCTTATAAACTCGAGATTCCCTCTATCCAACCCCTGGTGGGGGTGCGAAATTATCTTTAAAAGTATTTTAAAGGCTATTCTCCTTCATTTTTAATACCGGCACCGGTTTTCGCGTTTCGGCTTTCACTCTGACGACGGGCCTTTAAGGACGATAAACATGGACAATTCATTATGTAAAATATATTAATTTTTTTGAGTTGGCTCCTTTGACAAAAAAATCTTTTCGTGAGGGGTACTCAACTTTTTATCGCATGAACATCGACTAGTATAAAATTTGACAAAGGATAAATATTATTACATTCAAGAAGTAGGCTATAAATAATTGTATGTTTGATCCATTTAAAAATTGGATGCACGTAACTTTAATCTAATTCAATTCAAAAATATATCAATTTCAAGCAAATTAATAGTTATTAGAAGAATAGAAAATAAGAAGGATTTTTTAATCCTTTTGTAACGCCTTTTTGGCCAATTTTTCAATCCCATTTTTAAGGAATGTAATTTTTATTTTAGGCCTTCTCTGATTTAAAGTATATCCTACAAGGAATTTTAAATAGTTTACATAAAAATAAATTGGAATATGTTTAGAGGTGACATTAATCTTAAAAATAGATACAGATATCCTGTATATTTCAAACGCAAATATATGAATTTGTTTAGTATAATAAATTACATAATTATCATTAATTGTATACATCTAGTTCTAATTACAACACATTAATTCATTATTTATATTATATTTGTCACCCATATGATAATTCTAAAATTATAGAAAACATTTGGAGTATTCTGGAAAATCTCAGATAGAAATATTTCAAAATTATTAAGGAACTCTTGGCCCCTACAGTAAAAACACCCTAATTATCCCACCTTATATTCCGTATATTTTCTTGTATATAAAAAAGTCTTTGTTTGTTCGTATGTAATGCATTGCCATACCATTCATTAGATTTCAATAAAACTTTATCCATTTATTGTTAAAGACTGCGCGAGTGACATAGATATAGTTTAATGTACAAAAATAAAAATTTGTTTGTTCGTATTTTATGCGCTACCGTACCGTTCATTCGATTGCAATAAAACTTTGCCAACTTATTGCTTGCACTCTCTCAAATAATATAAGCATAGTATAATTACTTATATTAAATCTTGTATATAAAAATCAATGTTTGTATGTTTATAATAAAACCAACAAAATAAAATAAATATAATTTATACTTTTCCCTTATATATCATTCAATTTCAATAAATGTGTTCATTATCGGAAAGAAAATTCCAAATTAAACAACATAACTGTTTCAAATTTCAAACGATATTTTTCGAATTATTACTTCTACGGCAGAAACGCGCCGGGTACCAGCTAGTTTATTATAAAAGAAATATTTTTTAAAAAATGTGCTAGAAAATAAATGTTTAATACTAATGAAAACATTTCAAAAATTCATACATTCTTATTAAATTTACAAAAATCTCAGTGCGTATCTGTATCTTCGTTTGCCTTTATTTCTTGGTCGAATAAAAACGTCAATCTATGACGCAAAAGCTTCATAATATAATAAATAAATTCTGGTTTGGTAGCCAAAAATGCGTGTCGATATAAAGTGACTGTTTAAGGGCAAGTTTTAAATTTTTGATTACTTTCCGGTCTCTCATATATACCTTGTTATTATTATTTTAAAGCCACACCATATACTGTGAAAAATGTGTATCTAACGAAATCTAGGGAGTATCGTGGCTGAGTCGTGATTATCATTTCATTTGATATTCTGATTTTTTCATGGCATAATCCAGACTCCGGTCTGAAATTATTTCGGTAGGTCAATTTTAAATTTTCAAATGCATAAATTCTTCCATCCGTGTGATTCGGAGATGAGCCTTTCGCATTTTTCTCTACTGAAGCGAGCCGAGCTCGTCAATATGCATGACGTGTATGAAGATCACGCTTAGGAAATGTCCATTTTCCGACTAGTTTGACGAGGGCCGGAAGGCTGCCGCTTTGGATTTTTTTATCATTTCCTGCTTATAATCCACTTCGGATGTTTATCAAATATTCACGTGGCTTTTACGCTTCCTTACTCGGAGGCTTTTCCGCCATTTTTCCCCTCGGAAAATTTTGCGCCGCTCTTTTCGGATTCGTTTTAGAGTTTCGCGAAAGCCTGGTTATCGCGGGAGCACTTAAAGCTAACCGGGAAACTTTCCCTTTTATCTGGCCATATTGTTTTTTGAATATCTAATTAATTCGATAAAGGAATTTATTACGTGACACGAACGATAATGCACAATTTTTGCGTTAATTGCCGAATTTTCGTGTTTAATGGGCCACTTTATTGATCATCAAAGCAATAAAACAAGCCAAGTACAACCCTTATTTAATAATTTCCATCAATTTGTGCCATGCGTTTATTTGGGAATTGGGTACATTTAGCTATTTTTTCACCGTATTTTATCATGATTTTATAACAGCGAATGTGAGATTTATCTCATAATCAAATTTTGCAAAATTAATTGGAATTAACAACTTTTCGCCCTCTAGGTGGATTTTCTAACTAATCAGATATGGGATTCTATTATTTTTAGGACTTTTCAATAATACACTTGTATACAAAATCAACACCAAATGTTGTTATAGTGTGTTGATTCTTTAGCTCATTTCAAAAAGGTTCGGGTTGAAATCTAGATTGTGGGAAAAATTCACCGTAGCATAAAAAAAATTAAGTTGAAATAACTGTCTTTTTATTATGGAGAGTCGAAAACTCTTGATGGATATTGAAAAGTTTAAATAATGGCAAATAAGCAATTATGATCGAATATAAATCATCGATTTATCAAATGCTTCCAATGAGTCGCTCATACACGCGACTGCAAACACCTGTTTGCGTATTCACACTCATGACCATACATACGCTCGCTATCACACTTGAACGTGACTATTCCACATTTACCTTTATATCTCTTAAACAATACGTCATACAGCATTGCGCTTCAAGTGCTCAAATGTTTATGCGATGAAGCATTAAATATTTTCTTTGTGTCGCGTAATTTCAGTATTTATCGTCAAGATAATCCTCAGTACATAAGTTTCTTTGATACGGGGCTTAGCAGAGTGACCCTCGCATCCGAAAGGAATGTTTCAGCATTAATCCTTTATCACATACAGCCTCTTCGTGTATGCGCTATCTTTTGATGTGAGTCATTTTGCAATTCGAATCCGCAATTTTGACTTGGAGATAATTTTAAATGGCGACATTTTGACTCCGTTTCGACACAAAATACTCCGGGGCCAATTAGGGGAAATAATCGATTCCTGATTCGCTTTCATTTCCAGTCCAATTATGCTTCCATCTCCGCTTTATTCGTTCACCCTTTATTGTCCATATAAAAGTATATCTTAATACGACATCGATTTAATTTCTCTGAAAACATTTCAAGATAAAGGCTTCTCAGCTGCCTTATTGGAATTCGCGAGCACTTTAATATTATGATTATGGCCGATTTTCGGATCAATGCCAATTATTCATTTTGGGGCTCGTAAAGGATTAATTTTCTCCGCTGAAATGACACCGCTGGAATTCGGTCGGAAAAATTCGATATTTTAACATCGCGACGCAAATTGCTGATTATTGCCTTGCTATTTTAATGGAGTGCAAAATTTTGATGAAAATCCATTTGCATACGGCATTGAATATTTCGATTTGAGCGCATGGTGTTAGTTAGTCCATTATCCTCATTAATTGACATTTGACTATATAATGCCAATGGGACTATGTTGAAGAGCGCTTTTATAACAATCTCAATTAAAGTTTTGCTTTTTGGACCAACAATTTTTTTTTGAGGGCTATTTTGCTACGTTTCATTGGTTTAAAGACAACTACTTCTGAGCTTCTAAAGTCACATAAAATGTGCAAACGAATGGAAAATATCAATTTCTAAATTTTATAAACAAAAAACTAACAACCATTTTGAATTTAGTTTCAAAGAGTTTACTAGATTATACCCTTTCCAACTATATGCTACATGTTATACAAATCATTCAATATATTGTTAAATTTGAAGAAGTCCCAGTTTGACCAGATCAGTGTTAAGAAAATATTTTTATGCTTATAATGTTTTTATTAAATTTATTTACAAACTTTGTTCAAATTTGCTATTTCTGCTTCGTATACAAACACAGCACCTTTCTTTCATTTCAACTGTGGTTTTATGAAGGCACCTCTGTCATCTAGATTAATTATTTTGGCGGCCCTATTCCCTGACTCGCACCTTCTCCAGATCTGACACCGCTGGATTTCTTTGCCTGGGGACGTCCCCTATTTCGTAGCTCACACGGTCTTCAGATCTGACACCATTGGATTTCTTTGTCTACGAACGTGCCCTATTCCGTGGTTTCCAGACCTGAAACCCACTTTGACCAGAATTTAAAAAGTATACCCAAAATTTGATGTTGGTTACAATAGACACGATAGAAACATTAAATAAATAAATCTGAATGCTATTTTAAGTTATTTAATATTATCGAAACTAGGACGATACAAAAATATTAAAACTAAATAAGATCCACTCTTTCGACAGGTTCTTATATCAGTTCAAAATATATTAATCGTACGCACCCAATAATAATAGAAAAGTTGGAAATAGTTATAACGACAAAAGTATGCCTTTGAATGGAAATACCATTATACATTTTTGAATAACTAAAAAGTATCTATGAATCGTCGTCTGAAGAACAATGATCTTTTTACAATTCTTTTACTTATAAAAGATGGCTTAAAAATTTTACGAAACGATTCTTATTACATTATGTGAAAGTCCCAGGTGGAATTTTGTAGGTCGACGTAGAATTAGCCAAAATAAATAAAGGTTTGAAAATCGCTGATAAATTAGATTTTTTAATGAGAAAAGATCTTTTGGCAGAGAAAAGTTTAAAATTCAAGAGGAAATTAGAAAATAACTTAGCTCCTTATCATGAAATAAATACAGATTTATACGCCAAAAGTAGACAATAGCTTATTACAAAGTTTTTAAATGATAAAGGGATCCCCAAAACGTTGAAGAGTCTAGCAATGATAAAAATCTGCAAGCGATCTTTAAAGGAATCAAAATTTTGTGTTTGTATTAAATATGTATTTTTTATTTATTTTCTGCATTGTTTATTTTAAAAAGCACTCAATAAGTCTGTAGAAATTTTTTTCAGTTAAAACTTTTTTCATTCTTCATTCGGGGCTGTTTTTATCTCAATTTCGCAAAAAAATCCTA
This sequence comes from Stenopsyche tienmushanensis, assembly GCA_008973525.1. Lineage (NCBI taxonomy): Eukaryota > Metazoa > Arthropoda > Insecta > Trichoptera > Stenopsychidae > Stenopsyche > Stenopsyche tienmushanensis. The sequence continues at coordinate 630,553 of WACJ01000143.1, forward strand.
CAAACTTATTGAGTGACGTGTTATAATTTTCGCCTGTTTACGTATAAATCCAACTCTATAAGAATACATTTCTCTAGTCCCCATGCGTACATCAGATTTTAATTTGAGAAATGCTTCCCTCTTGATTCTTTGGCAGTTTTGATTTCGAAAAGTGTTTCCAGTTCAAAGAGACCCAATCTTTCGCTGATATTTATGAAAGTAGGTCGCCGTGTCTTTCTTCAAACTTGACCTTTCTCGCTTTGATTTATCTCCTGCTGGCCACAAAGACTGAATGACTTCGAGTCATTCACTCGGCACGATCATTTTAAATCATCCGCCGAGTTGTGACTCTCGTCGCGGACGTTCTTCGTCAGACAACTCTTGGGCAATCTTTTGAGACAATCCGTCACGAGGATCATCACTCTCTGTCGAGGAATGCGGCCCGTTGCCAGCGGGCACAATTAAACATGTCGTTTATTATTTTGGAGCATGCATGTGAAATAATTCGAAGTAGTATTCTTTCGTAGGCCGCTCGTGTGGCATAATGTTTACATGTTTCTCTGGCACGAAGGGTGTTCTCGTTTCACACTAATGCACTCATTATTTATTCATGGTACGCCGCCCTCCTCTTAAGGGATAGCCCGGAACAGTCATATCCTCGTAAACCTACATTTTCATTCGATTCGTCCATACTCGCCATGGATTAAGTAAAAACCGCATCGAGCTCAATCTATAACCTACAATTACAACATTGATCATCAATTATGTTAGTCGTAATGAAGGCATTACTTAATCGCCCCTAAATAAGTCAATAGTCAATTGACATATGAATAATAGACGGCGTCTGATGCCTGATGAATGACTTATAATTTGACGATCGCCTCAATATCCGCTTCTTGCTCAATAAATTATTTATTATAATCGATCTTCCGCTGTTCACACACTGTTCATATGAAAACATAATGTTCATACTGGAAATAAATACAATATTCAAATCAAAACCGAAAATATCTCCAGCCATATTAATTTGAAAAGTTCACAAAAACTAAATCTATTCATCCCTTGATTTATACATTAATCAGAACCAATATGTTTGTGAGCTCATATTAAAACCCTGAATCATAAATGAAAAGCAACCTTCAATGCGATGCATATTATGACCTCATCTAGTATTGTGTAATGTTATAACTAATTACATATCAAATTCAATCCACCAATCATTAAAATTCTGCTGATTAAAATTTATCACCCAAATATATAGCGAAAAGATATATTGTTTGATCATTTTAGCGAATATTTGCTATCATTATCACAATAAGAACTAAATGCTGATAACATTTGATTTGGTGAAATTTTAAAAACAATGCGTACTTTCATACACATACAATAATCAATGTTTTAATGTGTAATATTCGCTATTTCAATATCCTGAGTTTTGAGAGATTATGCGAATAAATCTCGATTCGATAATTCCCAATACAAAATTAAACGTAAATTTGCGAAAAAAGTATCATCATTCAACTTGTAAATCATTTATTTAGCATATTTGTAATAATCCAAAACTTTTTGCTTTCAAGCTTTTTATCAGCTTGAAATTAGGATTTTTAAAATATTTCTACTGATTTCAGTATAATATATAACATCCTCAAAAATACGACTAAAATCATATAACAACTCTTAATCGTCCGTTCGTTCTGCAATAAGACCTGCATACCATCACTTTAAAGCTTAATATAAAGGATTGGATGATTTAAATGTAAAATATTATACTAACTTAATACTTTTATATCAGGTCAATCCTCATTTTCCTCTACTATTTCTCGCCATCTTACAGGTAGCTTTTTAAATCCATTGCTATATAAAGACACTGGTTTTGAATTTAAAAAAAAAAACTCGAAAATGCATTTTGTACATCCTGTTTAGAATTTAACATTTTGCCTAGTGAAAAATTTTGCACGACAGGAAATAAGTGAAAATCACTTAGGGCAATATCCGGGAAGTAAGCAGGATGCAGCAAAAGCTCTCGATTGAATTCAATATTTTTTAAGAGAACTAAAACAACTAGTCTGATAATATAGTTCTGCCTATGTACATATAAATCGCACTACCTATTATTGCAAATTAAGCCATAATTATAGATATATCTTTATCGTTAGGTGATCGGTTAGAAACCTTAATATTATGCATTTAAATTTTAATTAAATACGGTATTTTACCTTTTGATTTTGTGTACACAGCAAATATGAAAGTAGTTTCATTGTGTTTCCCTCTTAAAGCAGAGATTCGAGCTCGTCTGAAAATTATAATTCTTCCAGATGTGGTTCTAGGGAACTCCGATCCTTATTTAGCTTGTATGTAACACTTCCCCCTGCGGCTTTTAGGCTATGGGAGCTTATTACAAAACAAAAGCTCCCGTCGAGGGATAGACTATTCGTTTCCAGGTTCGGCTCACCTGCATTTGTCATGTTAACATCCCCGTGCAACATTAGCTAGAAAGGATTCAAACATCTTCAACAGCAGACTAGGAGTTCATACCGCGCGTTGTTATGGGGGTTTTCGTATCATGCTACAGAAACAAATATTAATTATCGATATTTGGAGTGTTTGAGATTGCGCCAGGTCATAGTTTCTAATGCGGCCTTGTTCTCAAATACTTCACCAACCATGGAAGCCTCTCAAAATGTCATCATCAGTCCGTTCATCATGTTGTATAAAACGCAAATGTTTACAGCTGAAGAGCACTTAGTCTCTAGGATCACGTCATACGTTAAAACGCTTTCCATTAGTTCATACATAGTTACATCGCAAACAGCTCCAAATAATATTCACAAGTATTTTGGATAATTTTAGATAAAGTACCATGGCAAGTTGTCAAGTATCAATCATAGCTAAAGCAATAAATAACGTAAAATTGGTCATGATATCAAACAATACCTCAAGCATTTAAGTATGCAAACTTTCATCCACATGTTTTTCATCTGAAAATCACTTATAATACTCATATATAACCGTTAATACACAGTCTTTTTCTTAGTAGACTAATCCATGGATATATGGAAGATACTTGACTTGTTCTTTCCGCAGTTATCCACGGTATTTCATCGATACATTTCATGTCAATGGATAAATTATCAATATAAATTTCAAAACGTCATTAAAATCACGACACGTTAAATTCAAATTTAGACATGATCTACATCAAATTTCTGTTTTATACTGAATAAATTTATCATAAAAGTTGTTAATAAGAGTTTATAAAATATTAGTTTATAATGATGTCGAAATTTAGCTTGCTCGTTATAACCGTGATGTTAAAAAAATATTGTCTTTTATTAGTATTTCTAGTTATTATTTGATCGAATATATGTTGATAGGTTTTTAAACGATATTTTTTATTCATAAAGAGGTTCTTTGATACAGGTATTATATGATTGAAAAAATCTTCAAAATATTAAAGAGGAAATAATTTTGAAAATATTACGGATTTATAATAATTTCTAGCAAATTAGCATAATTTGAAGCCCTCTACTTTTCATGGTTTAAAATGTGTTGATGTGATCGTATAAACGAAAGTCTGCAATGAGCCGACCGAGCGAATTTAAGGCTTGCTTGTCCGAAAATTGTATGCATCGATTATTTTCGTGGATGTTGCTGGAGTCAAATATGTAGATTTGACCTGAATAACATCACACAAGGAAGCTGAAATTATAAAAAAAAAATTTGGTATGTAAATGTGTTCAAATAGAAAGGGCGGCGTTTAAAAATCATCGTGGAATAATCAGGGCTCTTCTAAAAATTAAATTGTATCTCGCTCTGCCCCCCGAGGACGCTGTATACGTTTGGAGCATTTTTCTACCTTTGAGCGGGCTAACTTGTCACATCATCCCTATTGAAAATTTGGGGCGACATCAAACACGCCCAATTTGTAAACTCTCGAAGGGAGAAATATAAATTTGAAAACATAAACATCGTCAGCAAATTCCTCGAGGCGGTTCGAGAGCACATAATAGAGGAGAGACGGCAGCCGTATAGTCAGAATCTAGGAAAAGTTTGTATATCTTCTTTTTGAAATGCCACCGGTTCTTATACCTGAGAAGTTTGTCGTGGATGTCAAAGGGAGGACTGGGAGCGAGGCAATTGGAAAAGTAAAAGTCTTTCGGGCAATCAGCTAATGAGTCTTTTAAGTAATTAAAATGATACAATTAGTATACTAACAACGTTACAACGCCGAAAGGGACGCGCAGAATGGGAGAGCGACACCCCCGGGGATGTTGTGGCTTTTGATTAATTATTAAACAACCAAACCGAAAATATTTTACTCTGCACTCAACAGGAAACCAAAGAGAGAGAGACGGTGGACGAATCGTTTATTTATCGGTAATTAACAAGTTGACTCTACCTGCGCCATCCGAACGACCACCGATCGAATAAAACTAAAGCAAGACCTCATCAAATAAAAATACCCCTAATAGACCCTTTTTTGCACGTTATTTAATTGATTAAAAAGTACGTTTAGATGAAAAACGGTAGCTTTCCTCGTCCGGCACTTTAGTCCTGTACAATAAAATGGATATTGTGTACAGAAACGACGTAAAAGGTCGCAAAGAAACGCATAAAACTAAAATATTCACTACATAAAATGAGCACATTTAATGCTATTACGTCTATATTATTCTTTATAAGGTGCCATATCCATTATCGGATATGGACAATCGCCATATGAGATTTTTTTAGGGAAAGTATTTTTCATGTAATGATTTCTTAATGCCCTCCACATGTGGTCAATTTAGGATCATTTGAATAAGAATTTTAAGTAGAAGAGGATCTTTGGACGAATAGCGTAATTATCATTATTTTTATTGATATAATATATGATAAGGATAGTTTCATGGTTTATTGATATAATTCACGAAGGAGAGGAGAGAATCTATGATATTATCAATATTTTAAATAATAATTTAACAATTGTTGCAAATTAATTCACTCATTCGCGGACGTCTTTGCACTACTTTATTAATAGCCTCAATATTTCCTCTTTCAAATCCAGAAAATCAGGGTAAACCTGGATTGAGACGAACGATCGGAAATATTCATATTTTCGATCTCCCAAATTTGTTAGTACACTTAGGTCTGCTTTTATGCGATAGATACGTCCAACGAGGAGTCGCATATAAAAAAATCGCATAAAAAAAGACTAGAAAGAAAACCGAAGGATAGGTTCCATTATTTTTAGAAACCGCATAACTTCAAATTAATGTGATAGAATGTATCAAAAATCGCATAAAAAAGTTTATAAAAAATCAATATAAATAAAAACACAATACATATTCGTCTCGGATTTTTTTTACTTCGTCTATTTTACTCGATAATTATACAAATGCAAATCTTAAGCTTTAGAGAAGAGTTGCCAGATTTAAAAATAGTATCGTTCGCTCATCGCTCATTATAACGGTTGTGACTTGCACTAGTGTTAATTTTAGATTTTTTTGTGCGAATTCGCATAAAAAAAACTTTATTCTCTATGGAAAAATGATGGATAGGTTTCATTATTTTTGAAAACCGCATAACTTTAAATTCGCATAAAAAAGATCCACATAAAAACCAACCCATGTGTACAGTGATTTTTTTTTTCTCCACAATCTGGATTTGAACCCGTACCTTTACAGTAAGAGTCTAGGATCTAAATCGCTATGCCAACATTTATCCGTGCTTTTTAAAAGGTTATTTTAAAAACAATATGAGGTAATGTAATTAAATTTTAAATCTAAGATAATAATATTTATATGCAATTTTTGCTCTTTTGCATATATAATATATTTTTGCTCATCAAAATCTCTTGAGAATTCTCGAGAAATTTGAGAAATGAAAATCGTCGAGAAATCAGAATCCTACATAGTTGAAATTAAATTTAAATATTAATTCAAATTCTGGATTTAATAATTGATTAAATTGGTGATATTAACTGTTAGATACTTCTGATATAGTTGGTATATGATGGATCCTGAAGGATATTTTTATGAATTGTAGCTATATTTATAGTTATATAGACATTATTATACATTCACAAAATGATTCCATAAACAAAATGGCTAAAGTGAGAGTGCTCGCCCATAATGGTCCAAATTTTATCCCGCGGCTGCACCTGTCATTTCTTTTATCGTGTTTATATTAGCGACTCTTGGATGGCTTTTGCGTTGCCAGCGTCGATTAATTAAACCTGCTCGTTTATATGCAAAATGTTTTACCTTCATAACATGAATTTTCGCACTGGGCAAACCCTGTTTTTTTAAGCCCATGCAAATTAATCCGATACGTGTACGTATTCGTCTGTGTTGTGCTAATTTCTGCCAAATTCGAATTGCAGGCGCTGGACGGACAGAACATCTACAATGGATGCTGTACTCTTCGCATCGACTATTCGAAGATGTCGTCTTTGAACGTGAAGTACAACAACGATAAATCGCGCGATTACACCAATCCCACGTTGCCCAGCGGTGATGGCGACCATCTGCCTCTGAGTGGTGAACTTCTACCTTCTCTGCTGCTGGCGGCGAGACCGACCCTCACCAGAGATCGTCTGACGGGTGTGTATTTCGCGATGTGCAATATAGATGCCGATGTGTCTTCAGCGCCCATCTTCATGTGTTGATTTTATATTAAGGGGCTCCAGGCGTTTTGGGCCCTCCGTTCGGCTTAGGACTCGGTTCAGGATTGGGCGCTCCCTACGCTGGCGCAGCGGTGGCCGCCGGCCTTCCCGGATTCGGGGCTCTCGCCCTGGCGCAGGGGGCCCTGAGCGGAGGCGCTCCGGCTCTCAGAGCTCTGCCCCAGCCTCTGCCGCTCGCAACCGTCCTCTTGGTATCCAACTTGAACGAGGAGGTAAGCATTGAAATTCGATTCTTAAATGCAAAATTAACCCCTACACTTATATGCATTTGGACCCTTTTACATTAAAATTAATAATTAAACAAATTTATCATTAATCAAATTCATAAATCTTATCAGCTTTTTAAAAAAGTAGTGTGATTTAGTACATAAACATAGATTTTTATGATTTTAGCACTACGAGCCACATTAGGCTAGCTAGCTGCACAATAGTATCCCCGTTCGAAAAAGAAATCGTCTTAGTCCTTGAAATATCCTCTGTCTACCATCACTTCATTAGCTACTAATATACAATTTACGTGCCATTATGTTTAACTATAGAATTTTAGAACAAAACTTACATATTCCATGAATAGGCAAGCGAGTGCCTCGTATCATTTCCCTTACATCATATGTGCGACGTTAAACTAATATCGTAATCGTCATTCATCATTAATTCCTCTCGATTCAAATCTACAATCGACTCTCTATCGATTCCGAGTTCAACTAATAATACTTATTTTATGTAATTTAGTCATCCTTTTTTTCTTAGTAAAACAAAACCTTTCCGCTTTCGGTTTTTAGTGGTTTTTTTTTCCTCCAAGTATTTGTTTTTACTGTTTTAACATTTGGTTTGATTTACACGTGATTCGGTTTACTGTATAAAATCTACTTGGTTTTTCTACCGTTTCCATTCTTAACGACTACATTTCAGTGTGAAACCCTTTGACATCCCTCGCCTTATTGCCCTAAAGCTGACCTTGCTTGATGTGACCCGCTGATGTGTTATTTTCTTAAAAGAATAAATATTGTATCTACTGTTTGAATATTTACTTATATAATATTAAAACTGATTAAACTATTTTACATCTAATATAATGCTGTCTCTTTATCTGTCCTATTGTTTTAGATGGTCACGCCTGACGCTCTCTTTACCCTTTTCGGTACGTGTGCACAATACCATTTTTATATTAAATTAAACATTTTTCCTAATTGACAAACAAAATGTTACTTTTCTTCTATTTAACATTGATCTGAGCATAAAACTAGTTATATCCATTATTAGTTTCATATGAAATACCTGCTTTTATGTATGATTTTTACATTTTTGTATGAACATTTTGTTTATCGATTGAACAGTTGTGTGTTTTATTTTTCTACATTTTATCTTTGTATTTTTCTTCTTCTGTGAAATGTATTTTTAATTAATATTCGCTGATCATTTTTTTATTTTTTAACATTCCTAGAAATGTCATTGATATATACATAAGAAAAAATGTATGTATACATTTATGCATACGTTGTAAATAAGCCTGAATACCTAAAAACTTAATCAATGGCATTTAAAATTGAAAGTGTGTAAAATAAGTATATTTTCTGCTATGTCTGCTTACAAATCCATCAGCAAAATTCTAAAAAATTTCCTTCTTTTTAGTTTATATTTTTAATGTGTTTCCTCTTCGTAACCTTTTTTTGCTTATAAGACATTTTTGTAAAAAAAAATATTGATAAAGATATTTAACTATAGTAAAATATTAGCAGACACATTAAACCTTAAAAAATAATTATTAGCAAATTTAATTCAAATTGGCACAATTTAAATATATTTCCAAATTTAAAAAAACATATATATAAACCAAACAAATCATAGATTGAATTTACTTCCCTTTTATATTATTGTATGTTTTATATCTAATTGAATTAGAGAATGTACTGATTTTTTAATACATTTTATCTTTCTATCGATGTTGCATAAAAATATGATTTATTTCCTTAAGAAATAGCTTTAAGTGTTTATGAAATGTAAACGCACATATGCATAATTTTCATTCTTCTTATTTATTTTAATTAGGTGTGTATGGAGATGTTCAAAGGGTGAAAATATTATACAACAAAAAAGATTCAGCTCTGATTCAACTCGCTGAACCGCATCAGGCTCACCTTGGTAAATAACCTTTTTATACAAATATTCAAATTCATCTGAAATCGATTTAAAGTGTCTTTGTAGAGATTCGATTGATCTAAATGGCGTTCTGTATATTTCAGCAATGACGCACATGGATAAACTGCGTGTATATGGAAAAGCTATGAGAGTAATGCTTAGTAAACACCAAACTGTCCAACTTCCCAAAGAAGGACAACCCGATGCAGGATTAACAAGGTAAACGATTAAATATATATATATATATATAATACTAGATATCTATTTATAAATAATAGATAAATATTACTTTCATTGTGTATAATGTAATAAATAGAATTATATCTAATCAATTCATTTATATTTTATTTAGGGATTATTCGCAGAGTCCTTTGCATAGATTTAAAAAGCCTGGTAGTAAAAACTATCAAAATATCTATCCACCGAGTGCAACACTTCATTTATCAAACATTCCGTAAGTCTTCATCATTTCGTTGATGATATTCTTTTAAGTGTGTATTTTTACATTTTAACAATACATTGTTTTATTTGATATTTTACAGAGCAACTGTATCCGAAGAAGAAATTAAGGAAGCATTTACTAAAAAAGGATTTAACGTGAAAGCCTTCAAATTCTTCCCGTACGTTAATTAATATATTAGATTGTCCCGTTAAGAATATCGTTTATTTAATTTATTCATTTTGCAATTGAAAATATTGTTCGTCAATGCCAAAGATGGTTTAAACAATTTAAAAGTGAACATTTAGTTAAAAAATAACTAGGTCCAAAGTGAGAGAAAGATTAAAGTGAATGATAATATCCTACATGCTGAAATAGAATCAAATCCAAAATAGACTATACAAGAATTAACAGACAAAGTCGAATACTTCTTGAAAAGATTTAATCATGGTTTAATTAATAAAGAGAAGAAACAACCGTTCTTATACTATTTTGTGACTGGAGATGAAAAGTGGGTATTGTACTTAAATCAAAAATGCAAAAGATAATAACTTTCAAAGGGACAGGTAAAGAAACCAACTCCTCAACCGGGTCTAACAGTAAAAAATCTCTTTTAAATGTATAATGGGACACCAAAGTGATAATCTACCATGAAGTACATAAAATATGATCAAACCATAACGAGGGAGATTTATTGTTCACAATTAGAAAGATTAAATGTGGCGTTGAGTATGAAGAGGTCAGATGTAGTCAAACCGCCACCAAATTCTTTAGCAACATGATAATGCGTGACCCTATAAATCAGAGATGACCAAAACCAAATTAAAGGAACTCGATTGACAAACGATTTTGCATCCTCCGACTATCATTTATTTAGATCGATTCAACATATTTTATATCAAAATCCATTAAATTTTAATCTTCTTAAAAAGGTTGCATCTACTGAAGAAGAATACATTGTAACGATGAAATTATTTAGTACATTATTTGTTTGAATTTAACTCTTTCTTTAATTTAAAAAACGATATTCCTAACGGGACAATCTATAATAAATCATTTATATTTCCGCCGATTTAATTCCATATGTATAAGAATTGCGTTCTCATAATATATGATTGTTCGTGTTCTGAATTTCAGCAAGGACAGGAAAATGGCTCTCGTTCAACTACCTTCCATCGATGATGCCGTCGCAGCTCTCATAAAAATGCACAACCACCAACTATCAGAATCCAACCATCTTAGAGTATCATTCTCGAAATCAAATATTTAAAGTGATAATTTAAGAGGCATCTTTATATTCCTGTCATCTTGATTGCTCATCAACTCGATTTAAGTTCCACACGGTGGTTTTAAATGTTGCTACTTTGTTTTTGTAAAAGTTTTTGCAAATTTGTACAAACAATTTCGTCTGAAACAAAATGTACAGCTCAAGATACGGAACAGCTATCGATGCCATATTAGTCATGCATAAGTATTATTATATATGACAATTTTTGTGGAGGAAAGAGTAAATAAGTAAATTGTCCATCTGATAATGTGTGATATATACTGATATAACCATATCAAAACTAATGGAAATTGACTAATTATATAAAGGTCTTTCTATGGCCATAGTGTTATTTGTCACAGAAAATAACACAATAATATGCCAAATATACATTTTTTTAAGGAAAAGGAAACATTGTTGTCTATGTATATTTCTTATTTTTCAATAAACAAGATATAGAATGTTTCTCCTGTCTTGTATATTCATAATTTTCAACTTCCGCTAATATCGATATTTTGTGTATTATTTTCAAGTGGCATTTTTTAATATAATCACTCATGTTTTTATCTAATGGATAACATTTGTACATTTTTACGTTGCATTTCTTAATGCAATCCCAATAATGCAATCTTTATTCTTCGATCTATGTAAAAATTGGGTTTTGGTGCAAGTTTATTATTCTTTTTGTCTCATTTTAGGCTAAATCAAAATGTAATATGAATCTATTTGCGTGTGTCCATTTTTGAACATTATTGTTATATAATATCAATTGTGCCACATACATGCAGATTATTGGTATATTTTATATTATTTTAGAATCCACGCAATCAGATTATGTGATTGTTGCATATATATATATATATATATTATATAGTGTGTATGTGTGTGCAATATATAATCTATTGAGATTTATTTTATTATATTAATATGTTAGTTATATGATATATATCTGAAAATTCTCAGAAATTATTATTGCATTTTGAAGGAAGGTTTGTCAGTGTGACTGTCAATCTTTATTTTAGAATAGTTTATATTGTTAGAAATGAATGCTCCTTTGTCGCGTTTCGAAGACAAAACCTAATTAAAAATATATATCAAAATATACACGGTGAAGCTTTCTTCCTCACATGACGGACCAAGGGTGCATCTTCATTCCAAGATCTGATGAAGCTCTGCCGGAGTAATGTTGCAGTTTGGATAAAATATTCAGTATTTTTGTCTGTTATATTACGTATTAAGATTATTTCATATTTTATGAATATTATTACTATTATATTTTATTATTATTATAATTATTGACATCATAAATATTTTCAGGATTTTTGTAATAGATATTGAAGCACTTTATTGTATCTGTTAAAAATATTAGATTTATATTGAAATCAAATTAGTCCTTATTTTTTTAATCGTATATTTTCAAACTTTCCTTTTTTAAATCTTTGTCTTAATTTTTTTTCGAACTTAATTTAAAATTATTGTGTATAATGGCTATGAACATTTTCATGGCTTTTTCATATTTGCTGATTATGGTGACTATATTTTCTATTATATTTAGATTACTTTTATTACAATAATATACTAACCTAGTTTAACTTACTTTTATTTTATCTGTAATCTTAATGTTTTAAGCATCTATCACAATCTAAAAATTAAAATATTACTCGTCAACATAATTTAAAAATTTAAATTTAGCAAACAAAAATTTTATTTTTTTAATGTCGGTGTAAACATTTTGTATTTGCTTTCATCAAAAAAAAAAAAAAGATTGCAACATGGATTATAAAGCTGAAAACATCTCTTCATCACTTAGATACGATCATATTATAGTGCTGTATACTATTTTCTCACTATGATTTTTCCCTTATAAAAATGCATAGATAAGATTAAAACATAATTTAAAATATTCTATAGAGCTTAGAGAGAAATTTACAAAAATTAGAAGTAATGTTGACATTATAAAAGAATACTGATTTGAATCATTCAGATTTAGCTGAATTTAATAATATATTAGGAGACAGGGTGTGAAGTGTTGCCCTATAGAGCAGGACTTAGTTTGGACTATGCCTTGCCGTTAGCGGGCTAATCAAAGCCGGCATCCGCGTTTATTGCGGATGTGTTGACAGGTTCTGGCACATATTTATTGCTTAGGGTTTAGCAAGTATGCCACTAAAATTTTAAGCTCTGTAAAGAGGTACTAGATGATAAATTTGCATAATGGAAATTTGTCGATATTTCATTAGTTTTGAAATCTACACATTTCACACAAAAACTTCTTTCAAACGTTAATAAAACTTTTAATCAAAATAATTTCATTTCCCCCAAAGGATATTAATTGCATTAATATAAATAAACTTATATTGAAATGTTTATATTTCATATGTGAATAGTTGTATTGTGGGAAAAAAGATATTAAATATTATGTGATATTGTATCGCCAAATTTCCATTTACTTTTCATTAAGATTAAAAATCACATCATAACACTACTATGATTAATAAGGCTTTAGATATAAAGTAACTCAAGAGGATTTCATTATTTGATGTACTGTAAGTGAAAATTCTTTTCGGCCAAGTAAGATATATAGTGGTGCATATTGGAACATCGTCTAAAAAATACCATAGAAATGCTCTCATTGATTATATTTTATAAAGTGTTAGTATTGGCCAGTCGGTTATTGAAAAGTATCTGTGTTTTATGATATAAATATGGACATATCAATGTAAAAATCATGCTTTTTTTCCTGTTATTTTTCAACTGCGGTATAATTTCAGCTAACGTATAATTTTTGTTTGAATGCAGCTCAATAATCTTAAAATTATGTGGAAGGATTTCAATCGGATGTGTGCCGAAACAATCCGAAATGTGTTTCGATGGCTACATGTTATGTAAATAAAACACGACGTCACTTTGAAGCTTTCTTTTTATTTTTCGTCTTCCTCGAGGATAGACTGACAAAGCAAATGTGATTTTTTAGCTGATATCATATAATTCTGCACCCAACTGCTTTTATTAAATTTAAATTATTTTTATAGAAATAAATTTATATATGCTTCTTTTACAAATACTTCGATCAAAAATATTTTCCTTCGTGTGTATTGCACCCAATTTTTTTTCAACGGATGGATGTTTATAAAGCCCTTAGCTTTTGAGTGTCAATTTTTATTTTTATTTAACGATTATTGTTTAAGTAATTTTATTTCTCTTATTTAATATTAATTAGGATTCTTAAAATGCGCCAGTTGTTTTTATACTTTTACGCTTTTATAATGATTATACCTCAATTGACGCACACCAATAAGCGAATCTTAAATTGCTTATTGTATTATTTATGATTACGATGGATGTTTTATGTTATTTGAAGGAGATTATGTCTATTTTTTTAAGGTATTCTCATTAGTATGGTGTTTTTTTTTTATTATTATAAAACATCGAAATATACATCTGGCTTCATTACGTTTACTTCTTAAATTTAAATATAAGTACATGTTTCCACGTAAATTGTTAAATTTCAGCTATATGCATATTTCGATATTTTTATTTCAATTATTATTTTATTTTGTACTATTTTCTTACGATAAACCTTAATTTTTAATTTTGCAATTATAAGAATTTGATACACATTTTATTGTTTATTTTTTTATTATTTAAAAATCCTTATTTTCTCCACAAACTCCCTTCCTATCATCCTTTTTATTTAATTTCCGTTTTATAAATATTTTTTATGATTTGCATGGCACTATTTATAACGGTAAATTTATGTTTATCAAAAACGTAGTACTTAACACATTTCTTCACGATAAAAGGATTTCCAAAAATAATTAAACCTTTCACAGTGCATTATAATTATAGTTAATGGTCCAATATTGTGAATCTTTTAAATAATACCATATTTTACGAACTATAAGACGCGCTTTTTTCTATGAAAAATTGCTCACAAATTCAAATGCGTCTTATATTCTAAATTAATATAAAAATTTCCAGTGTTTGATTTAAAATTCCTACCAAAATTTAAAAAAAACCAAAATTTTTTTAGTCTAACTTTGAAATCTAATAATAAAAATGTTATTTTTTTTAAATTGCTTAAAAATTAAGATACGTCTTATAGTTCGTAAAATATTGTATATCATTTCTTATATGGAAAATTGAATCTAAAATCCAATCCCAAATGGTTTGTTCTTTTATTAAAAATTTTAAGACTTTTGACGAAGTCCAATCCTCCCTAAAACAGTGTTTATTCATTTTTAGTGCATACATTTATCTATTTTTTTATGAAATGTTTGAAATTCATCTAAAAAATTATATTAAATTAACAATCCAAAATTGTACAAACGATGTATTTAAATGAAGAGCTTTCAAAATAACCCCAAATAACTATCAGGATTCACAAGAAATAACATTTACTACATACTATAGCAATCACTGTGAAAGATTTTTAATGCGTTTTTCATAACATGTTTCATTCATTTTTATCAAAATATAGTTTAAATTTTAAAGCCGTATTCCATATCACAAATCTTTAACCTTTCGTCGAAATACTAGCTCATATCACACAGTTTATCATAGAAATGTATATTAATTACTATTCTTGTTAAATATTGATGTTCTTTCGAAAAAAAAAAATTAAATATGTATATTCCGTCATTTAAATCAACGTATCACTCTCATAATATTTATTTGAAAGCTTTAAAAAAGCGTTTATATAAAGAATGGCAAGACAAATAGGAAATTACAGGGTTCCTATAGATTATATAATTTTAATTTGCTGATAAATCAAATCTTAAGTGGCACAATTATCAATTATCGCTTGCGATATTTCTGAATTTATTTTAGATATACATTCAAATATATATATATATATTTATATTTACAACAAATTCATTCAATGCAATTAAATTGAATCGTTTATTTTGTGAATTGGCAAGTTATTCTCATCAAATACTGTACCCAAAAAATATATCTTTCCTTGAGCGCGTCGCTTGAAACTTTTTCATATTTGGGTGCATAAATTTATTAAATGAATGGGAACAATGAATTAAATAAATATAATGTTAAAAATCAAAGTGCATAGCTCAATATCAAATATTTTAATAAATTGATTGGATCGAAGTCTGAATCTCCCTTACAATTAATCGTGTTTTAATTCACATGTCTACTAATATTAGGAAAATAGTTTCGCTTCCCCGTTGATTTGCAATAATACACGTCACGGTTCATTTATTGTCTGTGATTGGATGTCTTTCAATTTGTCTCTTTTTAATGTAGAACTGTAGATAAAATATATGTAGTGAAAATAATAAGAGTGTCATTAATAAAATAAACATCTATACTATGTATAATTTTAACTTTAAAGGATGATTTGGAAAAAAGTTTGAAAGAATCTTTCTTAATATATTTTTTAATGTGTGAACATATCTTTTAAAACCGAGGGGAACATTTCTTCTAAAGCATATATATACATTTATAAAACGTGAAATTTATTTTTTACACTATATCAAAAATACTGACAAAAATTAATAGTTTTTCTCTTTCCTATGTATCTCAGATGTAAGTTGGTTTGACGTTATTTTTAGAAGCGTAACATTCCTTTTATTAGAGAATCTTAAGACAAAGTCATTACTCATTTATGACTCATGGATAGCTTATCGTAGTCTAAGAATAAATCATATAATCTACATTTATTGTTACAAATTATTATTAGTGAAATCTCGGGCACAAAAACTGTAGTATAAGTTGTTACGTTAAGAGGAGATTGCCATAATCGTCGAATACAAATCCTTTAAATCGTAATGCAAATTATTTATTCAAATCGATATATCCGTTATGCATTTATAATAAAATAAGATTTATAAATCCATTAAAATTTTTTCATGCAAAGTGTCAAAATAGTTATAAGAAGACATCACCTAAATATATATTGTCGCTTAAGTAACGACTGAATAGAATTGTATTAAAAAACACTCTTAATTGATATGTATATGAAGTTGATTGCTTTAATTCAGACTGAAAGCAATCGGACACGCGTATAGAAAGAAAGAAAAAGTCGGATGTGCACGCTCAATTGTATCAACGGAACTCTTGAGGGCTAAATTCAAATCAGTTTCACCGTCTGAGGGTAATACATTTTTGATAGGAATATCTAGAACCAATTTATTTGTGGAACCAATTTTAATCATAATCTTTAAACCGGTTCATATTCTTTTATAAATGCACAATAATAAACGGTGGCAATTCTCCTCTTAATCAAACAAAAATACTTCATGTACAGTGATACTCGACTAAAACGAACAAGGGTATTTTGAATTAACGTCTATGGTCAACAATACCTAAAAATCTTCATGATAACATTCATCGACGATTGAAATGTTTTAAGATGTGAACAATGCTCATACTTATGTTCTCCTCTCTCTATCCTAAAATTTTCGTTATGATCGAGTCTCATTGTATATATTTATATATGTATTTCATTTCATTACTGTTATTTACGACTCATACTTATTAAACATCTAACCTTGTGGTTTCTACTCTAAAATATTTATTGTAAGAGTGTTATAAATACTATTTCTTAGTGAATAAGAAAAATTTGGTGGCATACAGTGAGACTGCCTTTTTCAAAAATGTACTATTTTGGGAGATTAACATTTTTTGTCGAATATCTAATTGTGATTCAGTTTAAATGTATTTATAAATAATAATTTTGTTCCATCTATTGGCTTAGCTTAAGACAATCATAATATTTGTGTAATATTATATTGCCTTTTATGATTTTGAACATCGCTCTTATTTAACTAGAACTCTATAAATTTCAATATATTCTTGTGAAAAATTATTTTCGTTCCTTAAATCTAATTATATGTATACTCTTTTAAGTAGAAATTTAAGCAAGACAATCTGATCTTCTCTAAATTAACCTTAAGGATTCTGCAAATGTATCGCCACCAAATTTATTGCTCTTTCATGATAATTCTAAACTTAAGTCGATGAAATCATTTATATGATGTATGTCTATTTTTTGTGTCGTTCTATTTGTTTGATTTTGCCTCTCTAACTTGCAATCCTTATAATATTGCTATTGTATTAGAATTACCTTCGATTCATCGTCATAAATCTTCAAATATCAAAGACTCACTCCAATTCTTTTCGAAATCGTCTTCTTATATTTTTTTTACGGAAACTGAAAAATACAACATTAAATTATAAATGTATTATTTAAGCAAAAAATATGCGTAAATTCTGCTCTTCTCGGCTAACACATTGTAAAAAAGCACAATTTACACTATCGTATTTAAATAAATAAAATTTAAAACTACGGAATTCTGCGCTTAGAGTCAATATTTTTTTGTGGATTAAATACTTTATTGATGTTGGGTGCCAACCACAGTATTATATATTAAAATAGTTTTGATTTATCATTGATATTTATAACTAGTAAATTGTATTTGCTAATCTCAGAATCTGTATCAGGAAAAATACATATATATATATACATAAATATATATATATATATATATATAAATTGTGTTATTTCGATATGTAATATCCTAATATTTGACTAGATAATATAATAAATCCTGGAAACAAGTATATTGCAAATTATAAATATTTATGGACGAGTTGTATATCAATTAGAATGAGTACTTTTGTGTTCATCGCTTGGAATCAGTGTTGACGGTAAACGTAATAGAAAGGGCATATGCATAATTGATAGGAATAAGTTAATAATATCAAATTTTAAGCATAAGCTTATCCAGTATTTGATTTGAAAAAAACATATAAAGCTACTGCATAATTATGGATTACGATGTCTGTACATTTAAATCGTCAAAGATCACCGTCAGTTGAATGCAGTTTTTGGATATGTTCTTAAATCAAGTTCTAGTTGAACTTAGTCAATCTCTGTAAATTTCATATATGGGAATATTTATGATTAAAATTATGTATATGCACTGTTCCATTACTTATCTTGTTTAACTTAATGGATCATTGAAATTTTAGAATATTCTTTGTCGTTTTTTAATAAAATAATTTAAAAAACAATCCTGGTTTTATTTAATTTTGCACGTATCCTTTCGCTAATCAAATTTGAAAATATGTGGTCTATCTATGAACATCTCAAACGTTGTTCCAAAGGATTATTTTATAGATCCTTTTAAGTGTTTGTACTAAGATTTAATATCAATAATATTTCTATAGACCCAAAAAAAAGTGTTATATTATATACACAGCAAAATAATTTAATCGATTATTCGAACCATTTTTAAATTGTAAATATTTAATTAATTTAAATATTAAGTTGAATTTAAATATTGAACTACATTAAATTAATCTGAGGATCACAATGAAGATAAGAATATAATCCAGCAGGAAATGATAATTTTTATAAGTTTCTCGTATTAAAAGCGGAAAAATTATGTAAGTAGTGGATCGAACTCATATTTAGCCCCCCCCCCTAAATATCTTTATAATTCTTTTGTCATTTTTTATTATTTTTATTTTCATTGCTAATATATATTTTTTTAAATTATTATTATATAGATATTTCTTTAAATTTGTATTATTTATTATGTATTTTTTCTTTTTAGTATTATTAGTATTTTATTATTATTTTTCTTTATATTATTATTATTATTTATTTTTATATAAAAAAAAATTTTGACACTAGAAAATAAATGTAATATTATTTTAAAATGAAAGTTAAATTTTTCTCATAATTAATTTTTGAATAAATGGATTCACAAATAATATATATTTTTAATACACTGGCTTTCACTACATTGGCAATTATAAAATTAATATATTTTATAAAGGTATGAGGTCAAATCGTGAGATCATGGACATTTATGGCGAGGCGTCAATAACAAGCTTCGTCAGAATGTCAGTCAGGCCATGTGGCATGGATGCCGTCGAATAGAGTCCCTCGAACTATTTTGAATTTGGGGAAGAATGGACTGCTATTTTCAGTCTACTGAGACCCATCAGAAAACCTCAGCTATGCTGGGCTGATCAAGTCAAAAAAGACGTCTGGGCTTGGGAAGTTATAGTGAGGAAGCCCACTGAGGAAAATGGCGGCAAGCGTTGTCGGTGGCCAAGGTTCTCTTATAGGGCTATAGGAGCCACCCTAAGTAATTAAGTATAATGAATCCTGGGGCTGGAAAAATGTTCAAGACGGACAAATGAAACAACTTTTATAAAAGAATTTTCTATATTTGAATAATATTAATTGGAATACACGTGTAGTCAAAAAGACTTGTTTACAGCTACAATAATATATTTACACATTTCAATTACATCACAATTGTTTACCCATCATCAAAAAGACACTTTCTATTTACAATAAAGGGAAATGGTATGTGTATGTAGCCTTTGTAATAAATCCAATTTGAGTCTTTAGAATCGTTATTACTTAACAAATTCTAATAAGTTGATAGATACCAGCGCCCTTGTTATAAAATATTTAACTTCTCAGTAAAATCTGCTTGTTTATTCATTTTGGACTTTCATGTAAAATAAAGAATATGTAAAATCAAGATACAAAATATGTTCCCTCTTTCATGACATGTAACGACGTCTCTTTTTTAAAATACATTATTTATAATTTAATGGATAGATACATTATTTTCATTCATTTAAAACAATCATCATTCTAGCATTCGGTGTATCCGCAGCCTTATTATCATTGGTGGACAAGGATTTCTACAACCCCGTAGATTTTTTTTAAGAATTAAACTTGTTCGATATGTTCCCAATGATTTGTTTCCAATAAATTTGTAGAGAGATAATTTTTATGTTATCATTTTATAAGTATCTTTCCCAATTGTTATAAAAATTGTTTACCCTTTTGACGAGCATGTATTATTTAAAAAATATATTAAACCTATTATTAGTTAGCCTATAATATTTTAACAATAGTCTTTTATCATCAGGGGATATTTATATGGTTTAATTCTATAAAAAAAACATTAATTTAATAATTCTAAGGCACATTTTCTTAACCTAATTTTGAGCAATTTAAATTATATTATCTATTTATATGGAGGGATCAGAATATTTATGGTGTAAGTCAATATTTTTTTATTTATTTACTAAAAAACATCCATGTTTATTGAAAAATGTGTATAAAAAAATACCGATGTAATTTTGTATATCAAAATTTATATCTTTATTAGTCGTGAATTATTCCAAGACGTGGTAAAATTATTCCAACACTATTCTGATCATTTCATATATTTATATTTAATTTAATCTAAAAGAAACATTTGGAAATTTCTTTCGTTATTTACACATAAAAATACTTGAACTTTAATACTATTACAGTTTTGGTAGAAGATTTTTTAAGCGTAATAGTACTCAAGCAATATTCTTCATGATAGCTTCCAAATGTTTCTTTTAATATTCACAAGTCATATTGCCGTGAATTGTGTAAATAATACTCTTAATCATTTGCCATCCTTTTATCACAGGACAACTTATGAGTGAATATTAAGTACAGTATGCTTCAAATTTTGTTCTACGAGAGCACCGAGTAATAGCTCGAGCCCCGATACAAATACTCTTATCAGACACCCAATTGATCAATTGTCCCAAATCCCTCGTATGTTCTAAGATTTCATTTTATTTTCATAAAGTGATCTCCACATAGTTATTAATAAGATATTTTTCGACAGCGAAAAATTGAAATTGTCAGGGTATTCGTATGTGTTATTCAAGCGGATATATTCAATGCTGTTTTCACAGCGCTGAAAACCCGATAAAAAGATGCACATTGATCGCTAATCTCTGCACATCAATTTAAGCCATTCAATCAATAATGCATATGACATAAATGGTCGATTATCCGCACTCATTGATTCCATGCGTACGTAACAAATCAGGAGCACACTGTATGACGCTGTACAAAATAAATATATGATCAATTTACTCTATAGTCTTTTTGAATAAAATAAGTTTATGAGATTATATGTTATAGAGATTCTAATAATGTCATATATTACTATTATAAATAGTAATTTGTCCGAGGCGATACGGTTGCTTTTAATAGATACAAAATAATTTAACTATATACTTAGGTCCTAGGCAATTTGTTGAAGGCAACCTCCAATACGGTGACTTAGTTATTCTTCATGATATTTTTTTCTATTTATTTATCTAGCACTGAACAAAATATTTCGATCAGCTGGCCATCGACGATGATATATTAATTAATCGTCGAGTCTTCTGACTAATTTTGTAACATACTCTAAATAAATAATTGATGACTGGTCACAGTGGTTTTGATTTAGAAAGGCACTAGTCATTTTTTTGTGACTGGGCTACCAACTTATCTTTCTTGTAGCTTTGGAAATAGAAGTTCGTGAAGAGGACTATGAATATCACTGAATGGAGCATCAAGCCGCTGGCAATAATTCTGAAATTTTGGAAAATTCACATCAAAACACGTTTATTTAATTGATTATAAGTAATTTATAATTATGGAATGTAAATATAAAGGTATTGTTTTATTATTATAGAAAACTACTTACTTTGGATATCCACAATCGTAGACTAGAGCACTCGCCGAATGGAAAAAGACCATGAAGAACTGGATCTGAAATTCAAAAAAGCATGTTTCTATGAGATTTCTTATTACAATTGGCATTTATGCAAATCTGTACAAGAGGTACTGATTGTAAATATGAAAATGTATGTGACTCATATGAAAATAGTTGATCTTGATGGATTGAATTTAAATTGATTTTAAGAACGATTTACATGCTCCAAAACTCAATTCAATCTTTTAGCATTTTGTATATATGATACTTTAGGCCATGTTTAAATTGTTTGCTTAAAATGATATGCCACAATTGAAATCCAGATTATTTTTAAATTCTTGTTCAGCATTATTATAATTTAGTTAAAATAGACCAATTGGTTTTGTTGATAGCGTTGATTATGAACAAGTTATGAAGGCAATTGGTACCGGCTAGTTGAGCAAGGCGGGCAGCTGAGTGGGTCATGCAGCCAGTTGCAGTAAGGCCGATCGTAGATTACGCAAGAGCCAAAGACCTATCACAGGTATCAACAACCTTACAGTTTATCATATGGATCTACCCATCATATGATGTTGTCTAAATGAGACTCGATATTCTAAGTTTGATGAGGACTAAAACAACATTACTTGCAGGTGTCTCCAACAGAAGTCGTTAAACATACTAAATTATTTCTGTGTGTATGATGACATCGTTTTGATTTTATGTCTTTTAATACATCAAATCAAGGCCTATTCGGTTCTTAATTGATTACATCAGGTATGTTATAGTAAAATTTGTTGCAAGAAGTAATACCATAAATTTCAATCAATAGGTGAAATATTTTTTTGACTATTGAACGTGCTCCTAAACATGATACTTGTATTAAACTGAATCTTAAATAGTTCACTAAATTCTGTTACTTAATTTTTCCTTAATAAAATCAGATCAAAGAAGATCAAAAATTAAACATAGATTTTCAACTTCCTTATACATCAATAACAAATATTGTCAATGAAAAACTTAATAGAAATTGAGTTTAATTACATCAATAACTCAATCATTGCTCCAAAGGATCATTTTATAGATCTTTATAGGTGTTTGTATTAAGATTTAATATCAATAATATTCATACAGACTCAAAAAATTGTGTTATTATTTACATAGCAAAATAATTAAATCTATTATTCGAACCATTTTTAATTGTAAATATTTTGTTAATTTAAATATTAAGTTAAATTTTTCAGGAGTCAGGATCTTCAGGATTATCCAATTGTTCGAATGTTTGACCTTTTAAAGTGAAAAATGTTTTAATCTCTTCCAGAAGATTTAAAAATCGACTAAGAGCTTTACATCTACTTATCATCTTATACCTGTATGTAAAATAAGGTCAGTTTGTATGGAATTGTCCTTTTCAACATGAGCTTTAAATATTCTGTGTGACAAAGGATTTGTTCGAATATTATTGATTATCTTCAGAACAACATTCATTACATTTTCAAAGGATAATATTTTGTCACATAATGATCCTTGGTGAATAATACAATGATAATGCATATAAAAGTGAATGATTCATCTCTCCTGCAATGGAAAATGAATCCACAATTGCAGCTCACCATTGCTGGAGCACCATCAGTGATTATTGCTGATCAAGGATGATTTTAAAGACATTAAAAATATCTTCGCCTCTTGTTCATTCTTGCATCGGTAGTAACTTTAATAGTTCTTTTTTATACTAAAATCACTGAATAGCATCCTTGCCAATTGGACTGTATTAGATATATCTATCTGTTGACTCGTGTAGTTGCAGTGAGAACCATTCAAATTTTTCCATTTTTCAACTGACTATAAGTAAATTGACATTTTCTATGTCAGCTGTGTCATTAGATAACGGCACATCTTGAATTATCAAAATATTTTCTCGCTTATTACAAAATTCTTCAAAAAACGAATCGATACCAGTGAGAAACGCTTTTTTAGTTAATTCGCTATCTGAAAATTATTTTTTACTTTGTGCCAATAAATATGAAATTTTAAAAGAAGTAATGGTGACATTTTTATTTTTATTTACATGGTTAGTAAAAAACGTTTGCTGGGTAGATATTCCTGATGTTAGTTAATCAATTTTCATTTTTCTCAACTCTGATTTAGGTGGATAATAAACCCAAAAATAACTGTGTCTTGAAATGGCATCACTGACACCACACCTTTGTATATTTTATTATATTAAGCAAACACATTTGTCCTTCGTTTTAAAGCTGTTTTAAAGCCATTTGATCTCAATATAAGATCATATCTTCTAATGGAATATAATGCTATTCATTTCGCCTAAATTATATTGGATTTGGATTTAGAAAATAATAAAGCAACTTGAGAGCAACTGCAAATAAAATTCCTATGCGACACATGAAAAACTTTAATAAAGCTTAGTCACAAAGTGGTTTTCTATAAATGAACATCAGTTCAAGCTAAAGGAGCATTGCTCAATATATCTATGTAAGTTTTCATAGATTTTTTTATCGCATAACTGAAAGAATTAGGTTATCGAATGAATATCATAAACGTCGATCAGAAATTATATCATCAGTTTATGATATATCATAAAGCAATTAAATCCGATTGAAATTTTCGTGCAATCAAATGCTCTATTTCAAATGTGCAATTGCATTTTTCGCAATGCAAGATGCAAAATGTACCTCGCAGTATACCGATAGTTCAACATTACCCGACTAGAGTTCTGAGCAACATTCTTTCACCTGTATCTTACCAGTTATTGCTAAAGCTTTAAACATTCATTCACATTTTTGCAACATTCATATTTCGACATAATAACTAGATATTCCGCGCCAAACTAACCTATCTCAAAGAGAGAATGCCCCTCGAAGACGATAATTCAACCATCTGATCGAACATCCTGGTTGTTGGGCGTTATGAATTGGCGCTTTTTGCTCGAATCAAGGATATTCAAAAGAGGTGAAAAACAAGGTAAAATTCAAAGCCTTTCCGATCGATTTGATGGCATCAACTGTTCTAAATTATACGATTCGTATCTTAAATGCATATAAGTTGAGGTCATCAATTGGAATATCAGATATGCTTGGAAAGTATTTTTAGCATACATGATTTTTGGATCGGTCACGATCTGAATTTTGGATCTGATCTTTAAAGTTCTCTCCCGTATAAGTGGTGGTCAAATTTAAATTTGTGTTTGTTTATAATAATTAATCTGTATTCTTAATCTTCATCCATTATGCATTAATGCCGATGAAAGCATATCATATAATCTATGTTAAACTCGTGTCGAATAATTTAAGTCGAGGATGATTACCCAATTACCAGTTTTATAAATAAAATGTATCACTTGAAAAATAAGTTGTTTTTGGAAGCTTTAAAGCTCTTTTTTTAGCGACGATAGTTCGTATTACGCTCAATAGATGGCAGCACGCGTCTTGCAAATAATTCGAACGACTTTGCGGCTTTACAAGGCTACAAAACGAACTTGACACATTTACACTGAACTTTCTCTTTCTCTAAGCAACTTTTTGACAAGTGCCGTATAATATCTGAAGAAATCTCCATCACCACATTACCAAAGAACGAAATTTCCCACACGCAATGTGTCAATGGTTTTTTTCAATGGCGGCAATTCATTTATTTGCAGACTTTCCGATCCGTTTCGCTATCGAAATCGCAATAACCAATGAATGTGAAATATTACAAAACTTCAGAATTTCGTTTGTAGACTCAAACAATTGCAAATTTACACTAAAATTTCCGCATTTCAGCGACTCGAAAACAAATTCGAAGTCACATTCAAAGTTAAAAGTTTAATCCGAAGACACATTCAAACGAGCTTCGCTCCAATCATTAAATGTTGATATCATATGTGAAATTTATTTTACATTCCGTCGGTTATCTATTTGACATCCAGGTCGTTTGAAAATTTTGCAAATTGAAATACAACAACTTTTACATTTGTCAAATTTCGTTTTCATCAACGAAAGTCTGCGAACTTTCACAGATTCATTCCAATTTATATATTTTCGTAAACACTATTAGATAGCCCGCAATAATCAATACTATAACAAGAAGATCAACAGATTCTAGCAAGAGCTACATTAAATTGAAATAATATATTTTTCCCTATGTTCAATGGAATATCCCGAAAGTAAGTGTACTAAATTTTTATATATTTTTTAGGAAAAGTGTATTTGTTAAGATATTGTTGATACACTTGTTAACTATTTTTCAATATAATCTCCATCCCGTTCAATACATCTGGTGAGCAGTGGCACAAGCTTCTTTATGCCCTCCTCGAAAAATTCTCGCCAGCTCCTTCCCCAATTCAGAACCTCTTTTTGATCATCGGTTGAAAATTTAATTCCACCCATGTGTTCATTCAGGTAGGGAAAAGTATCATAAGCTGAATGTGCCAAGTCAGGGGAATACATCCCAATCAAATAAGTCCAAGAGTGCCTTGGTGGGTAAGGCTATTGTGTATATGAGGACAGACGTTGTCATATAACAAGTACACTTTTCTCGTCAGTATATCCCTCTTTTTGTTTTGAATGTTTCTTTTGAGTATTTTAAGGTCATTCAATATCGTTGTGCATTGATGATCTCTCCCTGAGCCAGAAATTCGATCAAAATGATTCCTTTTTGATGATGACTTTTCGGTCCCAAAACACTGAGGTCATGATTTTTTTGCCCGAAATTGTGGTTTTTAGTTTTTTGGCAGATGGGAAATTGAATGTATTTTTCTCGCACTTTTTTATCTCAATTCAAGTCACGCAAGAAACTCGCGGGCGCTATTGATCCGTTCGCACTTGGCGGGATTCCTTACCGACATTTTTCACGCAACTGGACACTACAACGTGAATTTACGTACTACCATGTTCCTGCTATGTTTGCTTTGTCAGAATATACCCTTCTACCACTCAGTATTGCCAATCCTTGAAAAACAAACAACTACAGCCCGTTATTGTCACAGTATACTTACTTTCGGGATTTGCCTCGTACCCTCGATTTACGATAATTTGACACTCCATAGGAGACTTTTATAGGAAAAGGAATTCATATTACTTAAAATTTAGGAAAGGATTATTTAAATTGAATTTTTAAATAGGAGAAGATTTATGA
This sequence comes from Stenopsyche tienmushanensis, assembly GCA_008973525.1. NCBI lineage: Eukaryota > Metazoa > Arthropoda > Insecta > Trichoptera > Stenopsychidae > Stenopsyche > Stenopsyche tienmushanensis. The sequence continues at coordinate 657,681 of WACJ01000143.1, forward strand.
TGGTAAAATTATTTGACTCAATTCATGGCAGCTCGCATATAGCTACTATGGCACTGCAGTACTTCATATTTCCTCTTAATTTTATCGACAAGTCCTTTTTTCTTTGATTATTCCTTTATATTTGTACAATATACTTGACTGTTGTGTGCATGTGCACATAAAAAGCTACACACGAGGCTATGGAGGAGAGAGAGCACTGTCACTCCCGCAGTGCCGACTCTGGCATGCTGATAGATTTGAATGAATTTAGTCTATTTTACTCCTCGTGTGTCGTGCTTAAAAACCTAGTATCGTGCAGCATCCTCACTAATTTTATCTACGAGCCGCCACTAGTCTCAATACTTAATTTTTCAGATCGAGAATATGTATATATCTGTAGTTAGTTCCGCGACTAAAAACCGGACTAGTAACTCAATCGTCTTGGATTCAAATTTACAGAAGGTGTGGCTGACATTCACATTTTTAAAAACATGATTTGCTATGAATAATCATTTTAAAATGATTAGCAATGACTCCTTAAAAAGAATAGTGGAAAACCACCTCTCAAAAAAGTATCCAGGATCCAACCCACTTTATTAATACTGTGTTAGTTTGACATTTGAATTAATATAATAAATTTTCAATGTATATTATTTCATACAAATGATGCGATTGATGCATATGGATTAAGATATGAAGAAATGGAGGACCTCATGCCATTAAAACCAGCTAATTCACTAATCACGTTATTTTGATACCAATGCTTAGCAATTTAAAAATGGAGAATGATTGATATCTTTGACCTGTAAGCGTATTCAAAAGTAGACAGAGAAAGCATTTTTCCTCCATATTTTTTCTCGGCGATTCGTGGCGTATACATTATAAATTAAACGTTGACTTAATTTGATGTAAAAAAAATGCAATTATTAGCGTATTGAAACTATATCGATCCGATTTCTACAAAATTGCCGAAGAAATAAACGTCAATTTTGACGTCGATTTGAATTTCTCCAGCCTTATAAATCGATGGAAGTGCGTAAAACGCGCAAAAGGTGTCTTTATGATTTCACAAAGTGGGCTTACCAATTGCAATGTGGTCAGATGCTTCTTCCACCATATATACTTCTGATATTCGGGTCCCATGGCGGCAACCATATAGTAGAAGTACATGATGACGTGAACGAGATTATTGATGATGTTCGAGAATGTCCCGTGACCACCTGAAGAATAAAAGGTCATTAAACACAATTTAAAGGCTCAATTTATCTTGAAGGCCTTGACTTTACTGCCCGAATCTGATGAACTCGTCGAGGAAGACGATCGTCGAAAAAAATCATACCTGCAACAAATTTGACCAAAAGCCAGGCTTCGAATGGGGTCAGACTGTGATGGTATAAGTGCAGCCAGCTGACTTGGTTGTTCTTTTTCCTCAACACGAAGAAGGTCGTGTCGGCGAATTCGGACAACTTTGAAAAGTAGTAAACCCAGCAAAGATGCAGCATCTGAAAAACGAAAATAATGTTGATTATTATCAAAAGCTGCGGTTAAGAAGAAGCGTGATGTGAAAATGTTACGACTTAAAGAGCAATGATTTTAGATAATTATATGTTACATATAAATGTTTGTTGTGGTTGCGCATATTCGCGCAAAATTCGGGTAAAACCATTGAACCAACCGGTGAACCATTAATATTATATTTAATAGAAACAAATAAGCGAAATTTGAACAAGGACCATTGTGTATGTTATTAACATTTGACATACGAAAATATGTATGCTAATAGTTTGTATAGATGGGTAATTCGCTAGATTAACAGCAGTTTCTTTATACTCTTCTGCGCATGCATAAATCGGAATGTGGATTTGCAGATAAGTAGATGAGAGAGTTGACCGATAGCCTTGGCCGTGGGATGTTCTTTCCCGATAGTTTCCCATTGGGTTTGTACCTGGGGTCTCTCTCTTTCAGTTTTAAATAAAGATCTTTCTTGACTAAGAATACCGACTTTTATCATTTACTTCCTCCTGCTCAGTGCCTCCGTGATCCGATAGCGAACAGACTCACGTGGGCCTATTCATCTTGCACATGCGGAACGAAGTGCAGTTCAAGGCTTCCGATTGCTTCTTAAGTGCAGTTCCGTTTCATTAATCATGCATATAACGATATTGTATTTTATCTATTATATATCAACCAATTAACCATCATGCATTGATTGAGAGTCAATTATATTGTGCTTATCTTTTCAAATATACTTTTAATCAATATTTTGACATTTTTAAGAAGATTATCTTATTGTATCTATTCAAAGCCAACATTAATTGATTGCATAAAGGTAACAAAAACTTTATTGGATTTCCGTCAACATTTACGATTGTATCAACCTTCGGCTTATTACGCCTAAATAATTTGCTAGAATTTTTCAAACGACCATTCTTAGAGCTTAAGGTTGTTCGTAATTGATGCTTTCCGAATTATTAATGCATGCGATTTTAAAAAACCTCTTTTATTTGACAATATTGTGCGAAAAACACGCGTCAAAGTCATTATTGAGACAACATTAACTTCACAGATTTGCTTCCTTGTACAAAATAATATTGTGGAGATTCGTCACGACGCCTTGAATGATATCTAATTAAAGCTTTATAAATACTTATTAAGCCATAAGATGACAACAAAATTACAGAACAGATGCTTATTTATGGAGCAGCATGTATCTCGGCAAGAAATCGAAGGATCGCCTCCGGATTGGCTATTATGAATTTAGAAAGTGTGCTGAGCAGGTTTCGTTCTTCGACTGCCGTTGTCGTTTTCATTGTGACCGTGATCTTGAGCCTTCCAACATGCCGATGAAAAAACATAAAGCATCATGCTTCGTCTTCAGAAAAAATGAGAAAATGTTCACAGGGTTATCTAATTAATGTTAATTGAACTCGATGACTGCATTCAAATGTCAGTGTTATGAAACGTCAATATTGTATGACAGGTGTAATTTTTGAATTCGGAAAATTTCTCATTTTTACTGCTATATGCTTTATTAATCATACTTAAATTAGATTTTGTCATGTGAAAGTCTTCTGCTCTAGGGCGAAACATCGATTCATTTAAATTCAATGAATGACTTATGGTATAATAAATTACTTTTGATATAACAGCATTTTAGATTAGATAAAGCGGAAAGAAATGTCATTTTTTTTGTTGCGTCCTTTGGCGTCAGTTTGTCTCAGGTTTCTGTCGAGTAAATACATCAAGGTTGATGTCATTTTGAAGCTCTGTTGTTTGTCTTCCTTTTTTAAATATTTTTATATATTTTTAGCCATAGTAAGTATGTCCAAGCCAGAAATTGATGAGACCCATTTGCGATCTTGTTTACTGTTTTTATTCGATAAAGAATTAAAAGCAAAATAAGCTACTCATCCATCTGTGATACATATAGCAACATATTAAATATTCTAAAATGCCATAAACGATTCAAAAAAATCCAAAGTGGCGACAGAGATTTAAAAAATAAACCAAAATCAGGACAACCTCTTAAAATCGATGATGGTGCATTAAATTCTTTGGTAGAATCTGATCTTCGAAAAACAATAAAGGAATTATCGCTAAATATCAGCTGTCCCTGGTCGATAGTAAAAGACCATTTGAAAAGACTCGAAAAAATATAGACAGGGAATTTGGGTACGGCACGAGTTGTCATCAATGGTTTTGGAACAACGGATAACCATTTGTTCATCGCTATTTTCCAGGTATGATACCGATCAATTTTTAAGAAGGATCGTTACTAGGGATGAGAAGTGAGTCCTCTACAACAGCCCGAGAAAGAAAAACAGTGACTTTCTTCAAATCAAGTACCTGTTTCAATTCCTCGAACGTCATTATCCTTGAAAAAGGTCCTCCTTTGTGTTTGGCGGGATTTTTTAGCACTATGAATTATTAAAAACTGGCCAAACTGTCACAGCAGAGCTATACTGTGCACAATTAGATATAAATAATAATGTAAATTATTTAATTGAGTAATATTGTACAGCTTTTATTAAAAAAAAAAATCTCCAAATAATAAAAAAATGACATTTCTTTCCGCTTTAACTAATATTAGCAATCACAAATTCAAATTTACACTACACACAAGGATGCATTAAATTATTTCAGCAAACTTCATCCAATAATTTTGCGCAATCATACGAATTCGTACGGTCTATTTAACCTACATATAACGCTTATGTAATTTTTTAAAAATAAATCATTACGTTTACCTCGTTTTGAATTGGGAAACATTTTACGCGGATTATTCAATTATCGCGTAAATTTGTTTACCTGCGTTAAACACGATCGCTTCTAGCGATTATTCGAACGCTTGAGCAATATTTGCCAATTTATATTCATTCCTAATGACAAATATGTGAATAATTTTTGTACGAAGATAGATATTTTTAAATTGAATATATGATGAGTCTATCTGTCCTTAACACATTCGGGTACGCTGTGTTTCACATGATTTTATCTGGAATCCGAGCGAATTTCAAAAACTTCTTGTATAAAAATCGAAATAAGTCATAAATTAATATTTTATTATATTTTGGACGTCAAAAGCTCAAACCACAAAATATGCGTTTTTGAGTGTGTTTTCTAAGGGTGCAACCGGAATGTGTTAATATAATACCATATTAAATAATAAATACTTCGCTCCTCCATTTTTCTGAATTCATCTACACAAATATTACATATTAAATGATGATGCAAGTGATTGATTGCTAATAGTATGGATTTTTTGTATTATATTGAAGTTCGATTTCATCGAGTTTATTCACAATGCAAATAGAAAATATAATGATGATTCGCAGTATCTGTAATTATTTATAGTTGTATAATTTTTTTGCAATAAAATTAATAAACCTGACCTAAGTAATGAATAATTTTAATCCATGAAGGTCAAACATTATTGATCAATACAAAGCACTTTTTACTGCAGTAAAATTGAAATTTCTAAACAAATTCAATTTAATTCTGCAAGACATGATTCAGTTGGGTGAAAATAAACTGATATTTTAACGTCAATGATGATTGAATTGCGTTTTCCAACGATTTCAAGTAGGATTCAACGTGCACGCTGGCACGTTTCCCAAACGTGCCCATATATTGATCTGAAGATCAATGTTTTTTAATTGATTTGAAATCTTGATCGAGTACCACTTTTTTAAGTAAAAGGGTTTTGATCAATCAGAAAAAAAAATTGGCTCGTCGAGCCTCCGGCAGTTCAACTCTTTCTTATGGTCTGATCAGCGGTCGAGGTTCAAATTTAAAATTTAAGGATGTATAGATTAAATTTTATCATTTAACATTTATCTTTGCAAGATAGCCCTAATGATCCCATAATGATAATATGCCATAATGGAGATGAACATTTTTCAATGGTCACATTTATGAATGGCTCGATTCGAATCAAATGCTAATAGATTCATTGAAATGAATGGAAGCAATGATAAAATTACGAACGATTATTATTTATTATGGACATTAACTGGAGAAGCTTCGGCTTTGAATGACGCTTCTTGTTGGTCATTGCGTTCAATAAGTGATGGTAATTGCTGCAAAGTAGATTAAATCTGACGGAGCTTTAAGAGCAAATCGAATTCTTCAGAGACAATTTTTCGGTAGGAAATATTGCAATAAAAATGAAACTTTGTACACGCCGGTATAGAGATGAATGTAAGAAAGTGTCTTAACAGTTGTTTTGCCAGTGAAAGTAACGTTCATCGGAATGTCTGTATCAGTTTCCGTTTATGAGGTCACGGTTAATAAACTTCTTACATTCAGATTCATACATCAGGTGGCAAATTTAAATTTTAAAAAATGTTCTGAAAATCCGCAAATATATAGTTAAACCTACGCTATTCATTATGAATCGGATACGAATTTCTTCCAAGTCTATTGACGCCATTTTGAGGCCGGACATATAAAATTTAACGACGACACACCGCGCACACCGATGAGTTTATGCAAACAATTTGGTCCATAAACGGATGTCGTTAATGCAAAAGTGATCCCATGAATAATTATATCGAGACAAATCCATCAAATTTAACCCAAATCTCCATTGTGATTTACTAACGTATAGCTGTCGAACAATATAAAGTGTTCCTAAATAAATTTACTATGCTATTATATGTCTCAGAATGAATTGCGCCAACAATCATTCATAATGTTTAAATGCTTTTTTTTCCATTTGTTAACGGATTTTTTTTTTTAGCTAAAAAGTCATGTTTGTATAATATATAATAAAATAGGCAAGCGTCAATTGGTTGCGTAGTGTGTCTATGGTGTATGTAACGGATGCGGAGACACTACATACGATTTTTCCTCTTTTTTGACCAACTGCCGATTGGAGTTTCACTTTTCGTGGCGTTCAAGCTAATTTGCCACTTCAATAGCCATAGTACCATATCTGTAGATTTAAACTTTGGTAATCTCCATTAAATCTTTATTCTTCTTGAGATGGCGTATCCATTATGCGATCTTCCGATCTCTCAGTTATAATGGATTTTTTGAAATAAATTAACTATCAGTGAAAGGTATGGTAATTTGATGGAAATGTTTACAAATAATAAATAGCACGTGAACAAATACGGTCATGTAAAAATGAACGAAATAAAAATTACAGAAATATAATGGGGGTTGAAATAGGAAGTACACTTGGGTCTGTTTTTATGCGATTTTGAAGTTATGCGGTTTTCGTTTTGAAAGTTAAGCGAAAAGTTGGAATTAATGTATTCCAAAAAAATGATAAGTTCTTTAAATTCAAGTTTTAAAAGATGAATGATCCCTTGTATTGTTTGTGTACCAATTTTTAAACCTACTTTTTTATAAAACCCCATAATTACGATTTGCCTTGTTACGAATGTGGTGGCATTTGTTCGCTAAAATTTAATAATTCCAATCTCCCAAATATAATATGTAGATGGAAACTTAGATACAATTAGAATCCAAGATTGAATGCATTATATCAATATTTTGTCGATAGATTCATCCAATCACGGTGATAAAACGCAGTGAGCTAAATTACACAATATAATACAATGATCTCATAGCATGGGATATTTCTGACCCAACTTTCATAAATTTAGATTAAGGAAACCATATTTAAATGCTCTGCGACTATTTCCTAGAAGGATCTGTATAAATCTCAGTTTAAAAGTACTTAATCCAATTTCTTTACCACTTGAGATAACATCTATAAATGTTCAATTTTCAACTTTCGCTAGACTGTTTAATTGAAAAACAATTGTGGTCTTGCGATGTTAAAATAACATAATTGGTAGTTGACGATTATTATGAGTCATTAATGTGTGAAAATTAACATTTTAGAAAGCACTATCGAAAGAAAAGCCCACAGAGCAAATCATCAAGCAATATTTATATTGCGCGTTTTTTACGGACTATAAAACGCACTTTTTTCTTCGAAAAATTGGCTGCCAAAATTCAGGCGCGTCTTATGCTCGAAATTAACATAAAAATATCCAGTATTCGATTTAAAATTCCCGATGATCTTAAAAATGGACATATATTCGATTTTCAGGGATTTCAGGGAAAGGCCAATTCGGTTTTGTAAACTAAGATCTTTTTTAGTCTGGCTTTGCATTTCTAATAATAAAAATAGCAGTCACACACGGGCATCTCGTGTATGACTTTATTAATGCCCTCAGTATTTCATTATTCAAATCCAGAAAATCGGGGTAAATCTGGATCGAAACAATCGATCAGAAGTTAGTAATATATCTAATCCTTCCAAATTCGTTGGTATTATCGTGGTTTTTTATTTTTGTGTGATTTTTTTTCCTCCACAAGTTGACCGATAGCCTTGGCCATGGGATGTTCTTCTCGCTATTTCTTCATTGGGTTTGTACCTGGGGTCTCTCTCTTCTCGGTTTTAAATATATTTCTTGGCTTAAAACACCGACTTTTATCACCACCTGTCCATTTAGTTCCTTTTGCTCAGCGCCTCCGTGATCCGATAGCGAACGAACTCAAGTGGGTCATTCATCTTGCACACGCTTGGCGGGGGAATGATCATTATATTTAAATGATAATTTAATTATTTTGCAAATTCAATCAATCAGAATAAATCTGGACCAAAACAATCGATAAGAAATAGTAATATTAGGTTGTCCCATAAGTTTCTTTCGCAAATGAACACAGATCTAACCATAGCTATGGTTGAAGAAAGCCCGCGATATAATGTTCGCAAAATAGCTAATAATTTAAAAATTCCACGAACATCCGTCCATAATTCGTTCAAATGTGTGGATTCCTCATGAACTGACTGACTCAAATAACCTTCAGCATATTTCAACATGCGATCTTCTTCTCCAACGACATAATAGCCAACCTTTTTTGAAGAGATTTGTCACTGGAGATGAAAATTGGATACTCTATGAAAATATCCAATGGAAACGGTCTTGGACCAAGGGTACAGAAGCTTTAACTGTAGCTTAACCTGGCCTACAAACAAAAAAAGTTTTGCTATGCATTTGGTGGGACTGGAAGGGGGTAGTTTATTATGAGCTACTTCAGCAAGGTGAAATGATCAATTAAACAAAATATTGTTTCCAACTAGATAATCTAAAGGATGCAATTGCCAGAAAACGGCCAGAATTAGCGAACAGACGAGGCGTTGTTTTTCATCGCGATAACGCCAAGCCTCATGTGTCTTTGCCCGTCAGAAATAAATTATTATCATTTGACTGGGATATTTTATCTCATCCTCCATACTCCCCGGACATTGCCCCTTCAGATTATTATTTATTTCTTTCATTAAAAAATTCTTTACGTGGTAAAAATTTTAATTCAAAAAATGATATGAAAATGTACCTTGATCAATATTTTGCCAACAAACCTGGGAAATTTTGGCGAGAAGGCATTATGAGGCTTCCAGAAAAATGAAGAAAGGTAATAGAACAGAATGGATCATATATTATTTAATAAATTTTGATGTAATACTGATTATTGGTTATTTTTTTCTTAATATGAAAACGAAAGAAACTTATGGGACACCCTAATATTTCCGATCTCCCAAATTTGTTGATATAGTGATTTTTTTCTCAATGATCTGGATTTAAACCCTTTATAATAAGAATCCAGGATCTAAAGCACATGGTTGTATGATTGCATGGACATTTTTTGTGATGTCTTCGTTCAACTTTTGATATCGTTTGAAGCACGTGTGCTCTTTTTGCTTAGTCCAAATAGCGTTCTTACCATAGCTGTCAGTACGAGTTTTTTACCTCGACCGAAACGCTTTCGATGTTGATGCTGTGCCGTTATCGACCAATCGAAAGAAAGTTTTTTTCCTCGGCGTGGTTGAACAAGTTGCCTTCGGATTAACATGTTCCATTACGGATGTTGGTATGTGAACGAATTTAACTGTGCCATTGAACCTTACCACGATTCATTGTTGTTGAAAATGACTTTCGATTCGTCGGCTCATTCATATGTGGGATAAGTTCACGGACGATGAGAGCAAGTGAAAATTTTTTATGCCAAAATCATGATGTCGAATCGGAACTTTAGATCATTTTAATGGGCATAACACTTTTTGTAAATAATTTTATGCAATCATCTACGCGAATAAAGACATTGAGCATGCCAATAGCTTGGGTTATACTTAACCATCAATTCGATATAAACAATGGAATCTCTAGCATCTATTTGGATATAACTGTTATTATTGTAATTTTCATAGCGTGAAAATTTTTACAGCCAATGTATGTAATTAAATGGATTTACAATGCCATCTTGATAGTATGATGGCCATTTTTATTATGGCCACTCTAAGCTATTTATTATTTTATACAATCAAATATGTCAAAGAGTTACCTATATTATCCTATAAATAAATTTAATGTTTTAGATATAATCATTATAAATTCCTGTATTATTTGTAAAACGTAAGCGTTTTCCATATGAGATTTTTCCAGAAATAAAAGACGAAATCCAACCATCTCAGTACTAACTTTTTAAAAACTAGTATTTAGGACTAAAACAATCAATTCGTTGTATACACTATGATTTTTTTTCCCCGACGATCTGAGTGCTAAAGAGCTTTTTGACTCAAGTCTCAAGACAACTTTTTGTTTTTACGAGGAAATCGCGACAATCTTAACTTTTCCCTTGCTGTGCTAAAAAGTACCCGTGCACTACGGTGATATGTATTTGGTACACCATATGAAATTCTGAAAATTTTTGAACCCCGTTTCTATTCTATTCCATATCGATTTTTCCATGATTAGAGTCAATTTGTGGTAAATACATCATGGTGAAGGAAAGATTAAATCCAAACCTGTATAGTAAGAATTCAGAAACTAACTCACTATACCGACACTTGATATGCGTGATGTACACACAATGAAATACGTTTAAGGAAATATAATTAAATCATTATGTAGAATATGATTACTCATATAGCGTGTTACTGTTTTAATTTTAAAACGATGCTAAACGCATCTCCAAACCGTATTTTCTTAATAATTGGCATTCGAAAAGAATCATGCCAAATTTGTATTTTTTATGATTAATTTGTATTTTTTGTGCGATTATAATTGATGCCACATACTTGCGTCTTGGTTATGGCGTTGACCTACAAATGTGGCCATCATGTGTTTCCGCAAACAGTATAATTCCGTTTTTGATTGTGTTTTTCCACGTTCATTTTCTATGAGATGTGGGAACTCATGAATGGCTGTGAAAGGCATCGAAATCTTTGATTTTTCATGAATTTAATACGTGTTTCACGTTCATTAATCCAAAGGCGTAATTGAATGTTGACATACAAATTTTGCTATTTCAATTGGTCTAATTGACTTATGCATTTCCATAAAGACACACTTTGTACGCTCTAAAAATGATCGTGATACTATTAAGACGTGAGCGAGTTGTCGTCTTCAGAATTTCGGAGAAATCAACGAGGCATTAATTGAGATCTTGTTTAAATAGAAAAATTCAGATTTCTTTGAATACATACACGTTAAAATGATTTAAAACTCACCCTTGTGGCGTTTTCGTTATTTCCATAATCGACTGGTTCGCATGACATGCTGTAATCACTCCACCAACCGGACATTAAGTGCTGTAAATTATTAAATAAACATCCCTTAGCTTAAAGAACTTTTTGTTATTTCTATTCCATTCTATTGATATATTTGAGCAAATATTTTCAAACGAAGAGCAAACACACTTACCTCGTAAAACATGTACATTGATAATAAAACTTGAAAGGCATTGTATACTATAAGCGTATTTTTCAGCTTAAAAGGTTTCCTATTTGCCATATATTGAGGTATCATGACCATGACGAAGGCGAGGTATGTAAGGACCATGGCGACTGTCGGTAATGGCGTATCGAAAAACAGCCATCCTTGTACTCGAGGATCTGAAAGTCAACATCATTTTTAAGGATAAATACATTATCTATTCAAACATACACTTTTCTTGATAATCCCTCCAAAGACACATCCATCATTCTGAAAATAGAAGCCGTTATTTTAACTAAATTTCAATACTAACAAAATTCATCTCATCATTTCATCACCTCGAACCAAATACATACATTGCTATCAATGCATTTATAAACTAGTATTTTTGTGTGTTGAACCACCGTTATAAACGTGTAAAAATATTCATATACGAGCAAATGTATGCAAGTATTTTTTTGAATATATTAAGAAACGATTCTCAAATTTATAACATAGCAAACGTATAAGAACTTTAGTAGAGAAGGCAAAATTAATTGACAATTAAAAATAATTAGCTATATGACGCCAATTAAATCAAATCAATTTTGAAGCATTTAAGTTTGCAAAAACAATACAAAATCTGATGATGATTTAAAATTTGGTCGATAATCTATGCGATTGAAGGCTAGTTTTCATTGATTTTACCCCTTTAAATCGTTCAAATATTACATTTTTCCGCTTGAAAATCTGATTAAAAATACACATGTGTGTATTGAATGTTGATATTTGACATCAAAATTTTCCAATTAATTAATTTTGACATCGGAATATTTCTATATGATCAACGCACTTTAATGGTAGATGCTTGTTTGTAAATAATTCCAAATGTGTTTGCTAGAAATTCATATATTTTTGACGTCATAGGATTTGCATATTATGCAGATAATTTTTTTAATGCGCATTTCATCAAAGATATTGACGAAATTCTTGTTTTTATAAATTATATCATGTCATAAGTGGTCATGACTATAAAACAATCTGTATGTTCGCTGCAAGATTCGACGTTAACAGCATCATTTTTGCGTTCTTTTTTATTTAATTTTATTAATCAAAAGGGCAAACGATCACTTTTTTATGAAAGACGTGTTGGTTTTCAATAATAAAGATTTTTTATATTTAAAAATTTGATAGATGGTGATGCCACCCCAGCAAAAAGTCTCCTCATAATTCAAAATGATATTTATATTAAATTATTCTATTATTTTTTTAATGTTAAATATCTCTTTTAAACTGCATTATTTGCATAGAACTGGAATTGTTTAAATTGATTTATAAATAATGCAAATCAATGACACTTGAATAGCAAATCGTTAAGGTCGCCCTGTCATAAGATACTTTCTTCTTTTGACTTTTTCATGGCTACATTCACTTTTCGGACATTTTACAACCAATTCAATAGTATAAAAATTGAATATGTAATCTTTAATATTTATTTTAAAAATTAACGAACATCCTCTATGAAACTTCCATCAAATCGACGTCATTTTTGCTCTTCGTAGAAAGTTAAAGTTTGCTTTGTACCTCCTTCGCAAAATCGCGTCCGTTCAACTTTGGCACAAAATAAATAATGCAACATTTTAGCATGTTCTTAGTGTCAATATCTAAGGACTTCCTTTAAATTGTTTACTCAAGAGTTGATTTATTCAATAGTTGCCATTGTGTCTGCCAAATCCAAAAATAAATCCACAACTGGTTTAGGCATGAGGATAAACATTTACAAAATGTGATCCTCATATCAAGCTAGGATAAAAAGCCACATTTTTTAAAACATATTCATATCCGGTTTCAGGTTTTAAATTTGAATAATTTATGCAAAATTCACCTACTTGCGTTTCTCGAGTGTTATAAGATTCATCTACTACTAATGTCATTCGATTTTCGGAAAACTGGTATTTCGGGATTTTCGTCGAAATTATCATATCACAAACGATTCACAGGGTCAACATACACACGATACATTTCTAAGGTACAACCACAGAGAACAAACAGTTATAACGTGTGATCGTCGATCACACACAATCGCTAAGGTATTCATGGAAATATCTATTTTAATTGGAAAGTATAACCTTTCAAAAAAATCCGTTCGTACATAAAATCATACATTAAAAATTAATTCTACCGTAATTAACTCACCAGAGACTGCTTCTGCGTACATCCAATATTTGTTAATGATAGTGGTCCAATTACTATCAGAGTAGTAATCGTCCATGGCAATTTTCACAAATCCAGACATTTTGAAAGTGTTCTTTTATGGATATGAATTAAATCACAAACTACACTAGTTTTCACTCACTAAAGATTCACAAAAATTAAATATAATCACAGGGGAATCCGAAAGGATTCCTCTTCTTCTTAATTTGGACTGCTGTGATATTATCTGAAAATCAAGGAAACATTTTTATTATTATATATTCAATCTATTTGGATTTGTTGATCGTTTGATTGTATTAGAAATACTTAACTATATTTGAAAATTCAACTATTTTTGTTTCCCTATCATCTTTCTATGTCAATATCACAGTTATACACCGATGTCATGAAAGCACTTTTTCAACACTTGATGGCATTGTATTAAAATATGAAAAGTATGAAATCATCTATATGATTTTTAAAGTTAAATAACTATATTTTGTAGAATCGTTTTAAATTTATTTTCAAGATATCGGAAAAACTAAACGAGATCGAGTTTCAGCTTTCCGGAGTTGGTCGGAAGACAAGCTAGTCCCATGGCGGTCTGATTGTGAATGGCAATGGCCAATTTGGTGCTTCAGACATTACTGTGTAAAAATGTCTATTAAATTCTTGATGACCGGATTCGCTTTTGACTCTCGTAGCCACCATAACGGAACCTGTCTGAGATCTGCGATTGGCAACGCCGTGGCACCCGTGCCGATGGTGTGCCATAAACGAAACAGTTACAAATTTACTCATATCTTCATCAAAAATCAGTCTGCACACCAAATTAATATCTATTACACTGATATCGCATTACTTAGGATGTTAGACAAAAAATCACCATAACGAAAATGAATGAATGTCAAACAAGTCGTCTAAATAAAGATTATTCAAAAGCACTGACGAAATTGGCTGGTAAAATATAATCGTGATGAAATTTTAAAAAATCTAGAAAAATGATTCTGATAATATATTTAAACAAGCAGCATGCAAATAAATAGAATAAATATATAAAGCAGTAAATATTTTGGAATCTTCCTCGCATGACACTTCTAGATGGACAACCTACGCGCGGGTCCGTTTATTATCGGATCGTTGAAGAAGCCACAGAAGCGAATGAAGATAATCAGGAAAGATGAATGAACTTATTCTTGCCATGATCTTTATTAATTATGCTGAAGATCATACTTATGAAATCGAGGCACCCGACGGAAAGAACTCACACTTTTCAAGACAAAAGCTATCAATTAACCCATTTTCATATTCCAATTATTTCGTGCTATTACTACCACAGATTAAAAAAGTATGACGATTCAAAGGTGAAATTTTGAATATTTTTTCAAAATGTTGAAAAAAATTATATTTAGACAACCTAAGGTTATAGGGCCTATATGTGAAACGTAGCAAAATATTCACCCAGCCCCCAAATTTTTATCAGTCAATGTGCAAAAAATAAAATTGTATTAAAAAACTTAGTTCCTCGTAATAAAAATCTAATATAAACCTTAGACATTTCGATAAGATCATGAAATAATTGTTTTTCTTGAAATAAATATTTTTTCATTTCAATGCGTCGTTTTCATATTCATCGACTCCGAATCCCATGACATTTTTCATTTTGAATATTTTAAAAATGCTAAAATGACTATTAAAAAAGGCAACGTATAGAAAGTTTGAAAGCGAATCTTTGACGGGAATGAAAGCACTTTTCGCATGGTTACGATCGTTCAGCGTGCAACACATTCATCGCCGTACTCAACGCCATCATCCGGGTCAAAGGTAGCTTTAACAATTATTGGATCGGCTTTCAAAATTTAACAACCAAGATATGTGATGGTTCTCGATAACTGAATGATTTTTTACGACGAGTAAAATTCCTCTTACAAATTTAACACATGTGCTTGCACGTGAAGTCGAAATTTAAAAACCTGCGCCTTTTAATCTTGCTTGATTCTAATATTTGTTTCCCATCAAATGAAATAATTGATTCTACGAATTCTATTTTTGTGATAAACGCGTATTTTAAATTCGCAATTTCTAGTCGTGTATGCAAATCTGCGGCTATTTGCATAACATGTGCTTTAAGCCCAACCCTTATCGAGGCTCAATCTAGCATAGTTCAAAGACTCTGAGTTCCGTCAATGAATGTCGTCATATTATTGCCATTTGAGTCACTTGAGAAATCTTCCACTGTAATAATTTGTCGTGGACGTCGTCGATGCATCCATCGCACATATCGACCTCTTACGTACAAATCGAAGGTTCCCAATCTCTCGAAATGCCACAATATGACCGGAGGTCTTCTTTTACATACGAACTGATCAGGTTTCGTAAGTGCATGTTGAAATACTTAATTCCGACGTTACTCTGGAAACATTGAACGCAAGTAGGTTAAGGTGAGCTGTGCCCTTCAATTTAAGACATATTTTAATAATTCGTCGTTGATCATGAACTAAATTATGCCACAAACTTAATGTTTTCATAGGAATTTCATATTGCATTGATTGTTGCCCAAGCGAATACGATATGGCTCTAAAACTCGTATTATTTCGGAAGGCGGTGATTCCAAATAAGGGGATGATGATCAAATCAACTGCGTATTATATAAATGCATTAATTAACCCTTGGAAAACGACCTTGCTTTTCGAAACTCTCGCCAGCAAATCGACAGTCTTAAAAATTTGCAGAACAAGAAAACGTACATAATTTAGCTCGATTCCAAAAATACAAGTTCTTTGAGTTGTGGTTTTCTAAAATGGATTCCCCGGGTGTTATTTATTTTAAATGTGAGATCCAGAATATTTGGTTAAAACGATCCCATATCCAAACCAGTAGACCAATGTTTTAACAGCATTGTGCAAAATAATCATTCTTATTCAAACAATATACTATGAGTCCATAAAACCTACATAATTATTTTTCTTAAGATAAGATTCCATCAAATATACATATGCTTTCTACAAAAAATACTATACAGGACAAAAAATTAATTTCTTGATAATGAGACTATTTTATATTACCTATTATATATACTCACTGATTAGATCAGTGAATAAATTCTATCAAATTTTACGTCAGAAAGATTGATGATGTGATTTGTAAAAAATTTTTTCAATAATTATGGATAATAAATAGGTCCCACCCTTTTTTAGTTGGCAAATACGTGGTTTACCATGATCGTTGAATAGCATATAATTTGCTGAATACGTCAGTGTTAATAGTAAAAACCATTGAGCAAAAAAAATTTTTCGACTGTTATATAGCAATATGACTTATGCTAAAGTCAATTTACGTCATGTTGCATTGTTAAATATTTTTTAAGCACCAACAATTAATAAGCATGCTGTTGATAATTTAATCAACGCATCCTTATTAAATACATTTTCCTTATGAATATTTTGATATTATTATATAAAAACTCGTTTGATATTAAAATCATTCTTTGTGTTAATGACTTTGGTAAAGCGAATTTGTTCAAAGTCTTCCTTTTTCTGCCGTGTTTTTTCCTATGTATTTTTCATGGCAAGACCTTGCGCATGGTGAAATCGGATCCACAGCAGTATATCGGTGGATATTATTCAAAACGACGTTTCTTTTTGTGGTTCTCTTCAACGAACGGTACTCCGTCATACCGTATAACAAGTTAACTTTCTTTGAAGGCGTTGTCTTGGCCCGCCGAAGAACGAACATCAACTCGAAAGTGAAATTGTGCTAAGAGTTGCGCCGTTAATGTCTACAACCTGCGAAAAGAGTCCCAGATGTGGCAATAACTGGAGCACTTAACAATTATGACATATTCTCTACGCACTTAAATTGCTTTAATTCTAAAAAAAAAATCAAATACATCAACGTGCTATTAATTAAAATCTGTCCATCAAATGCAAAAACCATTGGATTACCATATTGGCAATAATTTGTGCTTTCTTTATTCATCATTCGCTAATGCTCCATTAGCATCATTTAATGCATGGCTATTTAAGCTCATTATAATGTATGAAAATTGGAAGCCATTGAATTAATACAATGTGTTAATTTTAAACTTTAATCGATGAAATTCATATTAGAATTTGCTGATGATCTTTACGTAGCATGTGCTAATATGCAACATATTTAAAAACTAAATTTTAAAATTTAAATCAAGAAATGCATTTATATCGGATATTTTCATTTTATACTTAAGCTTATTGATAATATGAAGATAATGGATGCTTAAACAACATATAAAATATCCATAGTCAAGTAAATACAGTGGATCTAAACGTTATGTATTCATCTAATTATATTTCTAGATGAGAATTTAATAGACTAATATTTTAACAAAAAGAATTTGTGGTTGTATTGAAAAAGTATATACCATTTCCACATCCTAAGTCCGGCTTAACCGCAAGCAAGAGTCTGTTGAAAGCTCAACTAAAATGTGCAAGCAATATTCACTTAAAATAAACGGTTATGCTAATAAGCGTATTAGGAATAATTAGAAAGGATTAGCGAAAAAATCGGGAAAAAAACCACCAAATTAATATCAATGACATATTTAATCATAACGACCCCGAAGGATTAAAAAACATTTTTTTACTAATTAAAAAGTTGAGAGATTGAAAATGTTAATTCATTTAAAATTTCTATTCAAATAATTCTATCCTAACGATATTATATATTTATATGCGAGGTATATCCCGAAAGTAAGTGTACTGTGACAATAACGGGCTGTGGTTTTTGGTTTTTTAAGGGTTGACCATACTGAGTGGTAGAGGAGGATCTCCTGACAAAGCAAGCATAGTACGTAAATTCACATTGTAATATCCAGTTGCGTGCAAGCTACAGTGGTTTAACACCAATTACCCATCTGCCGAAAAATTCAAAACCACATCAAAAGGCATCATTCTGGTCGTATTTCTGCCTCAGAAAATCAGGGAGAGACCATCAATGCACAACGATAGTGTGAGATACTAAAAAAAGCTCAAAAGAAACATTCAAACAAAAAAGTCTCAGACAGTTTTATCCATCAAGGCGTTCTTGGATTTATTTGATTGGGATATTTTAAACCATTCCCCGTATTATCCTAATTTGTCGCCTTCATATTATCATATTGTTTCCTTCTTGAAAGAATACATGATTTTAATTAAATTTTCAACCGATGAGCAGATGCAATAAGTGGTTATGAAGAAGCTGGCGGGAGAGTTCTTCGAAGAGGGCATGAAGAAGCTTGTGCCACAGCTCACCAGATGCATTGAATGTGATGGTGTTTAAATTAGTTAACAAGTGTATCAACAATATCCTGTATTTTTTTCAGATACATTTTTTCTAAAAAATTATAAAAATTCAGTACACTTACTTTCGGGATATGTCTCGTATAGCATGATTTATATTTTTTTGATTATACAATTTTTTTTGATTATATATGTCAAATTAGCATTGAATCGACATTGCACCTTCGATTACGTCATTGTTACTGTTTAAGAATGCAAAACCAGCTCACATTGAGATGCATTGATTTTGAGTCTCACAGATAAAATTATCAAGTAAAAAATTCAAAGAAGCTATCCATGAAATTAGATTTATTCAATTCAACACAATCAAACAATATATTTTGCAGCTCTTCCGAGTTTATTCAAACTATGAACGACAGCTCTTTGTGTGCCCATTGAAAATACAACATTGGTTTAATTTCGTTCCTGCTCACCTAGATACAAAGTAGAACTTGCAAGTTGCAGATTGCAAATAAGCTGATTATTGTACTTATGGCGACATGCAGGTCATTGATGGATGCAGGAACTCAAACATTTACATTCTTCATTTAATTCGTGATGACACTTAACGTCTTCAATCGTAGATGATGCAATCAATGTAGTAAAGGAGCGAAAGTCATTATCTTCTATTCATCGTCCAATCTGCTTTTAATTCATTAGGCAATGTCAGTCAATTAGTCTTCGCCGATTTAATTTTACTTCTAATGCCGTTATGTTCTTGGGTATCCAAAAAGTGTGCAAGTTTTCCCTCCATAGTGCTATTACTCAATCTTGGGCATTCTCTACCGTGGAAAGCTAAGAGTAAATAACACCTTATATGCAAGTGTTGCATTGAATGTGGATAAACTGGTTTTATTGGATAACTTCTAGGTATAATAACCTACATTAGAAAGACTAAGACTAATGTACCGATGCAGGCTGGAGCGGCTATTGACCAACGACTAAAATGCTTCAAAGTGCAATTCCTTCGAAGAAAATCGCTTGGCATTTTATCAAATTACAAACAGACACGAAGTTACATTCGTGAAATTTCAGACAATCTTCACAGCATTTAAAATTATAAATGTATGCAATCTTGAATCGATGATACCACGTTTGATACCATGAATTTTAATCTCAATTTTAGCATAAATTTGGAAAGAAATGCATTCAATCTTATTAAGATAAAAGGATTTAACTGATCTGTGTCAGATTTAAGGCGTTTGGAACAATTTGTAGTCAAATAAGCGAGAGCTGATTTGATTTCAGAAACTCATTTAAGAGAAAAGATTTTCTGAAATTCTAGAACATTAAACAAACATCGAAAGTCATTTATACCCTAAAAAATCTAAAGCGTCTTTATAGAACCACCAACATTTTATTGAAATCATATCGAAAATCATTCGTCACATTAGAAAATCGCGGAAGAACTTTTAAATTTTATTACAAGAGGATAAATCGCATCAAATCTAAAGATAATCTTGCTGTAATAATAGAAAATTTAGTTTTCGTATAATTATAAATTTAACCACATCGAAACTTGACACTTTTATAGCATGTGAATATTTAAAAATATAGCCAAAACCACGGAAATGTTTCTTGAATTTAAAATCGTTATTTGAGAGCATCGTTAGATAATGTAGCATAAGTTAAAATATCTAAAGAAGGGTCAAAAATAAAAGAACTTATAATAAAAGCTCTTTCCGATGTTGAATGTAGTATTACTTTTCTCTGGACTTAAAACAACGCTGCTCATTACTATGAAATCATGTACGAAGAGAAAAACAGTTATATACGCAAATATCGACATCAAAAGGCAATACAAGAAATCATCCGGACTATGAGAGGTATTTTCGTATTGTGCAAAAAATATTAATTTAAATTTATTAGATTCACTCTTATCCCATTGTTGTCTGAGGAAAAAATATCAAGCTTTGCACCATTTAATTAAAGATGCTTTATTCAAGCTTAAATTTGTATGTTTAAGTATCAAAATGCAATAAAATTGCAAACGTTCCTATAATTTATTCTCATTTTTATATTTAGAGAAACATTAAATTTACATATATGTAGTGTGGTTAAAACCTAAATCCTAATTTTATCATAAATTTGATGCATGTTACTTGGTAATTATACATTGCTAAATCATTTTGATTGATAAGTTGCTTAATAGAAACGATGTTTAAGCAGTATGATAATAGCTAAATTGTAGTAATGGGAAATTCCATGTATATTTTAATAAAATATTAATTATAATGACAAATGGAGGACAGTCCGTTTTTGGATAAAATTAGCTGGCTTTCGATTATTTTGCCTTTGTATCTAAAATGAAACAATATATTTCTCATGTTGTAAACAACATTATTGCAATGTTTATGCATGTAAAAAGCAAGAATATCTCAACAAAAACATAAATTACATCCAACTTATAATAAACGATTCAAACATATCAATTAAAGTAAATTTTATGAAGGAGAAAACGATAAATTATGCCAATCTGAAAGCCATTGTCGTCATCTCTCAAGACCAACCAGATTGATACGTCGCCACCAATCTTAAGCAGTCAAATAAACGCGAAGATGATTATTCAATGCTTAAATTAGGAAGCTAATAGTGAAAGTGATGATATGTTCTATAAAATATGTGTGCCATTGTAAAATTATATTATACTTTGATCGAGATAGTGATTCGCTAAATTTTGTGCTTAGACAATGCCACCCGACACACATGAATATTCATAAATTTCCCCGAAAAACGATTTATTTCTTCAAGTCTTGGTAAATTTTATGATTCTTCACCATTCGTCTCCGGAGAGCATACTAAATTGCCGCACACTGATTTCACCATAATTGGATGTGACATGTATCCCACTCTACAAAAAGTGTGCCTCTGCATTATAAATGCAAGAATTAAGAAACGGTATCCAGAGCAGATGATCTAAAAACAAGTATTATAGCATCTAAATGGTGTTATTTAAACACCAATATTTATAATAGCGGAATCATCGATGGATACTTTTAATTGATCTCATTCTTATCTGGAAGAATTGATTTTAAAATGAATAGAATTTAAATATGTTTGATGGATGAAATACATTTTATATGGCATAATACATTGCATATGGCCCGACTTTTAGAATATTTTCGTTTTAAGCCCGTGATGTTTTATGACAAAAGCATTAAAATAACACCAGATAGGTGGAGAGAGGTTAAATCTATCGATGGAAATTAAACTTTGTTATAATATTTTTAAAATAAAAAACTATGAACATTCAAATCATTCATTTAAAAAACGAAAATATTTATGGGTACATCTATTATATTCAAAGACGATTATATACAAATTATTTATGAAGATCTCTTAAGATTATTTCAATATTTTTTGTTCATTTCTAGTGAAGAAGGTACGTGGAAAAGAAATTCTAAACCAAGTTCAATTTTTATTATCAACTATGCTGAACTAGATTAAAAAAATTCAAAATGTATATATTTCTAAGCTTTTAGCTTTGCATAATCAAACTTAATTGACAATTCTCTGATTGCTTGACGAGGACCTGCTACTAATAATTAAATTAGCACATGATCATCCAGTTTATAGAATTCTTGTTCTAAAAGCCTTTTGATAAAATATGAACCCAAATGCATAAAAATAAAACGTATATAAAAATGGTATAGTGGGTTATATCTAGTACCCTTCTTGTAAAGTTTTGAGTTAAAATTCAAAGTGTGAATTTATCTTGAATTGTGATATATCAGCAAGTTTAGTAGATTGGAAATATATTTATAATCGATAGTTTCGATCCAGAGTTTTCCGAAATTTCGCCAATAAGTGACAGAATTTACAACAATGATTAAGTATTATAAAATATAATAATTTTTGCGACCTAGATCTTCTTTTATCGTTAATTCGTATTAAAATAATCCTTTCTTAATTCAATCAAACTCATTTAAATAAGTGGCTCACACAATCCTATATGAGAGCCCCAGCTACCAACATATATAAAAAATATATTTGTAGCACAAATAGTATGGATTTGCAAAGAAATATAAGTTTTAGTTCGTAAAAAATATATTTGCAGTCTAGCTGTAACAACAGTAACGGCTGCCATAATATCTTAAGCATCTTCTGCGAAAAGTGAATTCCGCATGGTCAAAAAAATCCATGAAAATGCTAGGAATAGAGAGTAAAAGTTGAATCAAGTCCAAATCATGATATTAAACAGCGCCCGGAACAAGTTCATAAATTATAAATAATAAAAAAATGGAAACATTAGAAAGCATGTGCCGTCAATGACCTATCACTTTTTGTGCGGCCTCTAATTCTTGACCATCAAACGAGTTCAACGAGCGGGGAGAACGCAAAATTCGCAATCGCAAAAACGTAATCCGCCATAGGAAGTTCTTCAGAAAACAGGTCTTCAAAGAAAGAGAAATTCGATAACATTTATTATAATTGAAGCATTCTTTGTTAATGTTTGCGTGAAAACTGACGAGCCTCATTGCAAACTCAAACTTCTAATTAAATCAAATTGTTTCATTCAACAACCGATCAAATCCATGCAAATAATTACTGCTATCCTGCTATTTCAAATCATTAATTGTTGCCAATTTACAAATACAAATTTAAAATATAGTGAACTACTTCATTTCGCCATCCGAATGCTAATGTCTTATCAATTTATCGAATTAAATTCAAAACCTTCACATTGTCCAAATCGAAAAGAACTCTCTGTTAAAAATCGTTACCATGATTTCTCCATTTAGAATGCAAACTAGAATTCAAATATATGATGAAATGTATGATTCCATATTGATGCTAATTGTTGTTATTATAACATGAAGAAATTGTCGTTTAAATTGCGCTCAGTATTAACAATTTTAAATATTTGTTTAAATCATTTCAAATGACAAATAACAGAAATCATACCGAAATATTAAGCTTATTCCATTCAAAAATAAATATAAAATCTGAAATTAGGAGTAATGAAGACACTCTATTCTATGTCTTCTTCATTCTGCTTCGACGATTAGGACTTTTCACTCTTCCTTGTAGTTTCTATCAAGGATAAGAATGAACACTTTTAATATTGTGAGATAATGCCGATCTTCCTATGTACAACTTGGGGATAGAAAAGTAGTGGCACTTTTTTCTAGCAAGTTTTTAAATCTACAAGGCGAATTTTAGAATCCTTCCTTAATATCATTTTATTTTTCATTTGACTCATCCTTTTCATGGCATCGTTGAGCAATGATTCAGCATCCCAAATATGCGATTGCCTTTTAGGGCACACCCATCATAACAAAATTATCTTGATGGTTCATACAATATCCGCGACACAATAAGCAAGGAACTATTAGGACATGCCACATGAAGAATCGGAATTTAAGTTAACCAAAGATCGACCGAGATTTTATAGAACAGAAAAATATTTGCGCAATATTTAAATGTCGATAAATATCTAAAACACGCGTCGAAGATTTTAATGCATCAAAAAGATCTGGTGGATATTATATGGACAAATAAAGGTATATAACGTTTTTCTAAATTTTATTATCATAAAATCTATTAATTAAAGAAAAATTAAGCAGCCAATTCAAATAAATAGAAATGGATCCATATTTATCCAAGACAATGTTCATCCATATAAATCATGATATTTTAAATTCCGAGATTTTATGATACCACTTTAATCACCAGAACTTTCTTCGAGAGATTTTCATCTTTTTCATCACCCGGAGCACTTTTAAAGAAACATGAAGTTTCGAAAACGGAACAAGATAATTCAAGAAAAAGTTATTTAATTTCTCGTCGTCAAAAGACTATTGAAGCTAAAGGCGTTTATTTTGATTGAGAAAAATATGTTTCGTTAATTTATGGCGTTTTAATTCTCATCTATAAAATCCGAACACTCATGTGGTATGCCCTAATACAAACAATATATGAAATCAGAAGCTTCTGCGAAATTCTTCTATTTTTTGCATTAAATACGTACAATATGATACTATTTATAGCATGAATTTGTAGACATTTTGAATAACAAGGAAAACAATTTATATATGTCAAACGAAAACATTTTGCAAAGGATAAAAATTTAAGGAAGAATTTGTATTAAAAATGAAATATATCTTAAAGAAAAAAAAGTTGCATGATTTGTTACTTGTGATAAAAAGATCTGATTTTCTTCCTCTTGGCACACCTTCAAAAATGCTACATACTTAAGGTATAGCCCCCTGGCAATTTTAATTTAGTTGTTTATCAAAATTTTACAAAAAATATTTTGAAGTCTTTGATACAAATTTATGATGAAATCTATGAATGCTGATGAAAAAATCAATTAAACACCTATTAATTTAAATGGCTTGGAATTATTTAAAAATGGCAATGCTTCGTCAAACGCATGTTGAAACATCTTGACCCTATACTTGTCAATCTTCCTTTATGCTGACATTTCCATTCGGAATTATTTAAATAACCACAATAAGAGGCTGTTTTATTCATGTATAATAAAAAGGTTTATTTACGCAATTGTGACAAATAAATTACGCGTAGAATGCATGTCACAAAAAGGAATATGACATACAAATTTGCATGTAAATTTGTTTATACTAAATAGCTGAGCGTCGACTGTCATTGAAGATGGTTTATTGTAGATGAAAGAGATTGCCCAAGATGCAACCATGTAAAAATGCGCACAATCAGAGAATCATTATACGAAGACGCAGAAGAATTTAAAATTCCGTTACAATTTGCAAATCAACGTTTGCTTAAGCATTAGGCATCGTTGCGAATAAATTAACATTCTGAAATTTAGAAACTTTCAGAATATTCTCACTTAATTAAATGCACAGACGTTGCTTGTTAATTTATTCGGTTGGCTTTTTATTGTTGCAAATTTTCGTTTTTAAGCGTAAGTTCGCGTACTTTATGGACGGACGTAATATTGAAAGCTGGTCGCTGTATATCACCTCACGTTTGCGGTCGACCATTGACCGCTAAATATCAAACTTTAGGAGGCAAAAAATATCGCAAATTTTTATTTGAATGCATACATTTAAATTATTTTTCTTAGAATTCATGATATATGGCATACTATCGCTTATGAATAAATTACAGATCGATTGTATAGCATTTTTGAATTCGAAAAATCGGGTCTCGTATTAAACGTTTTGGACATGAAATAGTTTTTAATCTCATAATCAGAGAAACTCGTCAAGCAAATTGACGTCATTAAGCTGACCTGTTTGAAGTAATTGCTTTATCTCCTTCGTGTTCGTTAATTTTTTTTGTTCCTGTTGATAAGAAGACTGACCTTTTTACTTAGTTCCACCAGCTTGGAAGCTTATGACGAGAAATCAAGGATTTAACTTTACATTGCTTGGTGCAACGTGTCTTACTCACAATTATAATATATATGCATAAATAATATTCACACATCTACAAATTATGCAATTTTGTAACAAATTTGGCGTGTTACACTATAACAAGTACTAAAATTATTCCCAAAAATTGTGAATATAGATATAATTTCCATAGATCTTTTTCTTATTAAAACCAATTGGTAAAACGTTTTAAATTATTGCTAAATTAATTCCTTTCTGGGAAATTAAAATAGAAAATGCTAAATATTTTATAGATATTTGTTGCATTTATAATTTATTCATTGGTCATATAATGATTATGGTGTTTTTTTATGGGAATCCAGTATGACACGAAATCTAACAAATGAATTTGAACTTTTTATGATTAGAAAAGTTTGAGAAGCACACGTTCTGGTGTAATCAGGTCACAATTCTTCCTCAAACATGAGGCCGTACACTTGAACTTTAAAGCATATGAGAAATTTCGGTCGGTTGAAATGTTGGATGAAAGAGAAAGCGTTTCACCATTTGGATCTAAACGAAACTGACACATCAGATGTTCTTCAAGCTTGAATTATTTGGAGAAGAACAATCGATGCATAAACTATTTTTCCAAATCATGCAGAGGTCAATCATGCAATTTGTGATGAAAATTTAAGATAGATAAATACATCATTTCAATGAAAATCATTAAAACGAAATAATATTGATCGCTTTTTTATGGCATAATAAAAAATTATTACAAGCTCTTCGTCTGGTTATACATCAAATTAGTTCAAGGTAAAAAGTAGAAAACTTTATGTCCGTCAATAGCCGCTAATTTAGTATAAATTCATTTAAAAAAAACATGTACAAAAGTAGTGTAATTGACACGCAAGTTTTATTCAAATTTGTGAAAAAGTGTGATGAGAGTACGAAATTAAAGTTTAAGCATAATTCAACAAGTCTAATATGGGTTTAACATGTCCTTTTAATACAGGAATAAGTCTTCAATACGCAATGGTTAATAATATCGCAATTATGTTTATCCTGGATGTAATTTATTGATGAAGCACGCACCGTTGTGTAATAAATATTGCAATAAGTCGATAATTTATTCTGCCTCGATATTTTTTGAGCATGTTTTCCTCAAAATAGGTAACAAATAAACATGCCAAAATAGATAAGGAAACCCAAACAAATAAAATATTGCGCATTTCATATCGATGTTACGCTAATTTCTACGTTTGCGAGTACGAAATTTGTCTTTAAAATTGAGACCAACGTTGCATCAAAAAACCCAAAAAAAATAAATTGTTCGCGTAAGAGAACGATGATTTGTTTTCTAGGAAATGAGTCATCAGATCCTGTTTTACAAATTTATATTTTGGAAGAAATTTAGCAGTTTTGACATTGAGGCTGACACAATGTGTGGAAATATTTGTGCGGACGTGAAAATAGCCCGACGTGTAAGAAATTATGTTGCAAACGCCAACATCATGGTCGACGACTAATTATGTCATTTTTGATGAATTTTTACATGGATTCTCAAAACTATCACATACTTAACTAGCATTTTGAATAATCATCTTTCCATATCAAAACTTTCTTCATTTCAATAGAAATCACATGAAAACTTTCGCCTCAGGTTCGATATTTATCATCAACAAAACCGCAAAACATTCAAGGATTAGTATAAGAAAGATCCCAAAAAGCTGTGTTGACTGACTCATATTCAAATATATGCCTCTTTGGGTATTAATTTTAATGCAAAAATGTAAAAACAAGCAAATCTATACAGTCCTGAATGCTTTGATCTAACTTTCACTGGAAAATTAATTGACCAGGCACTAAAACATGCTAATTTTTATGCTTTGTTATTTATAAAAATCACAGTAACATATATTATTGAGGAATCAGATATCATTAATAAATTAAATTTTCATTTCTAAAAACTATATTAATTTATACCATCTGATTTAATATATCTTATAATCATCACATACGGACATCCTTTGTTTCATTTCTATTATACGTAAACAAGAATGGTTTATCAACATATTCGATTGGAAGAAAGGACGTTCAGACACCCACCAATTTATTTCAAAACTGGTATCTCAACTCGGTATGAATGTCAAGAACATTAAAGAATTACAGGTGAAAGGTGATACTAAAGTACCAAATTTAGTAAAAATTGGATCTGAAATGACCCAATATTCAGAGAATGGTAAACAATTCTTCATAAAACGATTTGGCCGAACAATTAGATTTCTTTGTACTAAGTGAAAATCTTTCCAATGGAAAAAGTACAAAATTGAAAAAAAAAAGATATCAAGCGCAAACAATCAAAAATAAAAGATCTCGCGCAAAAAAAGGATAATCACATCAAAAATAATGATATATTAACCCTTTGCACTCGAGTGGTGACTCTCACTCACCATATGGTTTGATGCCGCAACTTGAGAGGTGACTTTCGCTCACCATGCTTACTTTTAGTTCCTTTGAAGTGGGTTCCTATGCTCTTCTGTATAATTTTATGAAGTGTAACATGACACCATTTCAAATAGATATAAGATTTTCTTATCTGAAATTAGTCTGCAATCATGAACCGGACTATATTTTCGGCACTAGTTCGAACTTGAGAGTCGTAGCAGAAAAAGTTTTTGATCCCTATACACAAGGACATGCAAACAAGAGTCAGGAAGAATTCCAAAGTCTGTTCTCAAAGAAACAAAGTCGGCAAAAAACATCAAACCACATATTATTGTAATACTTGCCTCGAAAAGCCAGGCATGCATCTTGGCAATTGTTTTATGAAATATCACACACAACAAAATTACAGAGATTAATATTTAAGAAATTATATTTATAAAAGTGTAAAAATATATAAAAGGTTGAAATATAAACGTTTTATACATTAATTTGTGTGTGTAATGATTTTAAGTTAGGAGTAAAAAAATTGTCAAAAATGCATCAAAACGTCTCACGCAAAAAAGAGTCTCGAGTGCAAAAGGTTAAGCATTGTCGTGTTTTTTTTTATTTTAAAAGAAAAAAAAACAAATTGCAAATAACCGAATCTTAAATTGAAATCTTCCACTAAAAATCCCTAATAAAGCTATCATTGATACGTTTTAATGATCAAGCTATAATATCCAGTTGATTAGAGATTTATATTTTAATCCTAAATGATATAACTATAATACTATAATTACTTTTATGGCTCTGTATTTAATTTGATAAGTTATGATACTAAGTTTCTAACGAAGCTATGGATGCAAGAATTGATTGGGTTTGTGTGTTAAATGATCATATTTGGACGTTATTTCTCAATCACAGGTGCTTTTCTTGTGCAACTAACACTCATTTTAAAAGCCGTAGGGTCACAATAAACCCAAGGCTTGTTCAGTTTCGTTTAAACCAAGATTGGGTCAAAGTCACTATTTTTCAAAACTGAATAATTTTTGAGGGAAAACCGGATTTTAGTTATTTTGCCACGGGCTCATATCTACACTCTTTTGAATCGATGCAGTTGAATGTGCAGTTATTTGGAATTTTCAATTATAGTGCCCGTTATAATGAACACCCGTTGTGTGAATAAAAACGACACTAATAAAGTTATTTAAAATTAAATATGTTCATTTTTTTAATGTAAATCAATGTAAAATTTATATAAATTCTTTCAATTCAAAAAAATGTCTGTAATCTGCTTAATACCAGTATATGTTAAAAATTTGATAATTTATTACCAATTTGTGTGAATTATGAACGCCATAAATATTTCAGAAGGTCCACTTTTGCTGTTATTCAAATTGTGCAAAAAAAGTGCTTGATTTGAGAAAAATAAATGATTTCCCAATATCTAAACGCAAAAAATAGATTATCATATATGTGTAAATCTTATTCAAAATTTTTTCATGCGTTGAAGAGGAATTTTATATTTTTTTCTGGCATGTGCTTATTTTTAAATCTAAAGATTTTTTAAAGTCTATTTCTTTCCTTATTGCTATTGCAACAAACATTATGTGGATATATTAATAAATAAAAAATCCGAAACTGATAGTGCGTATTAGGTATTTTATACTCATTATCTTGGATACTACCAAAAGATCCAAAGTATCCAAAATTATTAATAATCATTTTGAAAAAGTGCTTAATCCCAATAAATGGAAAAGTCGACTCTGACAACTCCATCACAATGAATAGTTAATCAATTTTTCATTCAATTGTAAATTAATATCTCATCAGCACATTTTCTAATACCTAGCCCAAGTTTATATATAGTTCGATGAGTTTCTCAATACATTAAACAAAGCTGAACTGAAAGCTCAATAAAGGCAACTCAAAAAAAATACGCCCAAACATGATTATCGAATATCATTAAGGCGCCTCAAAAATAGGCTATTTTCACGATTTTTTTTCGAGGATTTTCGCTAAAAATTCTGAGATAAAATGGATCTTATGTAATAAATACATCTTTCAAGTAAATGAAAAAAACTATTTTTATTTTTTTGAACAATTACAATGTAGAAATGTTATGTTCGTACCTTGTTGATGGTATCTCTGAGATGGGTTATTTGAAACAAAAAAATAAAACAGTTTTAGATTCAGTGTATCAGTGGCTATAGCGCATATCATCAAATTTTTGATATTTGCGAAAATAACAAAATGGCGCACGTTTTACGAAAAAGTAAAAAAAAACGCGTTTTTTTTGCAGTTTTTTGTAAAAAAAATTACTTAAAATCAAAATTTCAAAAATCTGATGATATGCGCTATAGCCATAACTATGAAGAATATGTCATTCAAATTTCATGACAATCGGCCGGATAGATTCCGAAATTTCATCAACAAGCCACCGAAAAACCTTGTTTTGAGATAAACGCGTTTAAAGTTTTGGTGGCAGAAAAATTGCCCAGACACAGCTGTTGAAACACTCGTTGTTATTTTGGGCATTTCCTCCGAAGATCTTCATAAATTGGTTTCAAAACCTCGTAAACATCTTCAGCTAGAGCAGAAGGATGTTTAAAAGTTTATATCTGATTGTTTTTTACCACTTTCTTGTACTTGCACCATGAGTCTGAACAATACGTATGCAGTCGGATGCTCTCAGGTAGTCACCCAAAAATGTAGTTAGACTCGTCCGATCTTTATGAAATTTCGATATAACATTTTTGAAGATATGTACTTTCAAATTTTAAAATAAAATAAAAATCAATTTTTTTAAATTTGTAAAATGAGAAAACGCCTTAATAAAATTAGTATTCAATTCAATTTTTTGATTTTATTTAAATTTGCAACTTTACAATTATAGAATGCAGTCGTTTGGAACGCAAAAATTTCTATAAATATGAAGGATTATTTTTTCAAATAATAAATAACAAAAATGTGCGTCAAGATCATTCATTCGAAGGTTAAATCGTAGGCTTTGGAGGCAAAAGCATAGAAGCATAAAATTCATAGGGATATTTAAAATTTACCGCTCATTGATTTCCATATTGCGACTATAAATGAGAGTGATTAGAATTGATTTTGAAAAAAAATCGAGGAAATCGAATAATTATGCGTTATGGTCTCGAATGATTGTCAATAGCTGCAATAAAATTGTAATTTGCCTTTGACAATGAAATCCTTGTGTTATTTAACAATAATGTTTACAGGACATTTGTCCTGATACACGATAATAATCATAGTGTTCATGAACAATTTAGTTTTGATACTCAAAAATGATAATAACAATGTCTTAATAAGTGTCATTAAGTCACTTTATAAGATTTATAATGATGATGAAGATGTACTTAATATAACTTGTTATAATTGCCGCATGTATCCCTGAATGAATTCAAAATCTATTCTAATTAGTTTGCAATGTTTAGATATTTTGAAACGTGCATAAACAAATATTGATCAATTAACATTGCAATCATTTCTATGATGCGTTTCAAAATTGAAATGTAAATCAAAAGCTTCCAAATAAAAGCACGTAAATTTGCTCAAATATTTTTATTTAGAAGATCAATACGAATTAGGCATACCTTGTATGTTAATGAAGCATCTGTATCCTTTTCATGAAGAGGAAAAACAAGAACACTTATATGGATTAATTATATTGAGAATTCATCAATTTGTTTGGACCGTTGCAGGATCAACTACTTCGACCACATTTCGCACTTTAGAAAGCGTCGAATTGCTCTTCCGATGGTCCGCTCAGAACTGACAAACAATTCGACCAAGTGCTCGAATGTCAGTGTCGAATGACCTCTCTTCGCGATATTTCCCAAGCGACTAAATCGGAAATCGCCACGATGTCGCTCATATACATCAAAACCTTGTGGAACCGTAAAACAAGTAGTCTGCAATACAGCCTGCACAGTTCAAAGTACCATATGACCATGACGATGATCCGAAGTAATGACTCAGACAATAACAAAATGTAACCAATGCAATCGAATCGAAGCCTAATGACTATGACATCAATCCTATTCAGCATATAAACACGTAAAGTAGGGGCATCCCAAAAATGACACTTCGAACAACCTTCATTTATTCTTTCTCGCCACATCGTGATTGATAACTTTAATTTTCTTTGTGATGCAATAAAATCAGATTTACCCATTTGAACACGCTAATTTCTTCCTTTGCCAAATAATAATGGTTCCATATAATATTTTGTCAGTTTGAACGAAAATATTAACTAAAACATAAATACATGAGCGATATTATAATGATCTAACAACTTCAGCGAGCAATCGCACACGATACGTACATATAAGATGTACCCATTAAAATTTTCCTTTTTTAAATGAAATATTTGAATGCTCATATATTTTTTATTTTAAAATATTATTACAAAATGTAATTTCCATCGTTGGATAAAACCTCTCTCTATCTATCTGGTTACAATTTAATGTCTCTGTCATAAAACATCATAGGTTTTGAATGAAAATATTCTAAAAGTCAATTTTTGATCTCATCGTTTGTTTTGTAATTTTTCCCATCCAAATAATGCTGCATAGATCCAAAAAGATGGAAATCCGACGAAAGGATATCTGTAAAATAAGGAGGATGTTGAATTGTCTTCAATCTAAAGGTGTTTTTCTCGTGTTATTTTCGCCATATGGGGGACGAACATCATGCTGTAAATAACTTGTTTTCGATGCACGAAAGAGGGTCGATTTTTTTATATTTCCGCCGCTAAACAGTCTAATTAATCACAATAAAGTATTTTATTTATCCTGTCCAGATTTAAGTGTTTCAAAATGAATAAACCTTGCAGTCCCACCAAACAAAAAGAAAAAAAATGTTGTCAGACCGGGCTTAGTGGTCGGTTTTGCTGCCTGACCCTTCGATAGTAATTGATTTTTGCGTCCATAATTAGAGGAAATAACTCATTTCTCAGCTATAGTTAATAAGTCGTCTAAAAACGGCGCTTAGAATTTCATTTTTAGAAATTGTTCGAATGCAGTCGCCCAGGTTATCCTAGATTTTTTTGAAAACTCGACCATGAGTATTCGAGATTAGCTGATATTTTTTTAATAGTTGATGTTGAATACTTTCGATTTCAGCAGTTAGTGTGGCAACCAGGTCAAAATTTCTAGAACCAATTTTGACATTATTTTGGATTCTGCTTACATCAACCTTTAATTGAAAAATTAGGCCGTTCTCTGCCTTTTTTGAAAATGGGTAATCGAAATATTTTATTATTTGTAAAAAGCATATATAAGCTTAATCAAGGCTTATCTAACATAATCTATATAAGGCTAAAAGGTAAAAATAAAACGAAAACCATTTTGTTCAAAATCGATAAATGTTGAAATAAAAACCCTTACCTCTTTTAAGGACACACAAACTTTATAAGGAGTTATATTTGAATAATTGATTTACAACAATCATTAAAAAATGATAATTTCACTCATAAATCCTTTAATGCAAATAATCCATACTTAAACCTATGTAAAACAACGATAAACCACAAAAATAATCATTCTATGAAATTGTCTCCTTTGATGATCGCTGATATCCAAAGACAGATATGGCGTCATAAAACGAAGAAACCCGTTGATTTATCAGTTTCACAATATCCTATATCGATTGAGTGACACCCTCAATCAAAAACGCTTACAACATATCATCGTTACTGTTTTTTTCTGTTTCTTAGATTATCTACCAGCATGTTTTTGTTTTTAAATCCACTAACAATCCATATGAGTAGATAACTGAATTCGATCTCAAATGCATTTAAAATTTGATCTATTTGCCTATAATAACTATCTTATATAAAAATAAATTATAGATCATACAGGATGACTTCAATTCAGGATAAAAATGCATGGAAGATAGTTTGAGAAATTTTTGCCTTGACTCTGTAGCTGAATGAGGATGATAGCTTATTATTTCACGATTATATATTCAAACAATAGTTTTGAATGAACACTATGACATATAAGACCACCGAAATTTATTTATAAGCATCTAAAATTAGAAAAAAATGCGGTTTTACAAGTAGAAAAATCTACATCCTTATGGGGATCGCCTACATCTTACAATAAATATGACACCTTTAGAAGAAGATTATTTATACAAACTATAAGATTTACTTGATACACACACTATGATTTATACGCATTTCTTATTATTTTTCCTATTGAAATGGCATGATTTAAGAAAACCGTTCAAAAAAATCCATTTGAGATTATCAAAAGCAAAAATTATTGCCATACAAGAAAATAAATACGTTGATTGCTTGACGCTCGTTATATCCGAGATTGATATTTTTTTATTGATTATAACACAGTTTGCTCTATCATCGTGCTTTTAATTTGGATCATTGCATAATCATGCTTCATATTGATGATGTGAGCAATTTATAGATGATCGATCACCCAATCAGTCATCAAGGTGAACGCGAAGAAACCTAAAATATTATGAGTACCAATCGTTCTCAATACATTCTTTATTGTTATGTAAATAAGATTAATTGAAGATTTATTTGCATAAATATTGTTGATATGCTAAATAATGATACATCATTTTATTTTAACCCAGCTGATGGAATTTTCTGGAATAAGTCCCTAAAGTCCTAATTTATCGTCAAAGAAGCCCATCAATAAATGCAATTTAAATATGATTAATTTTGCAATTATCTGCAAAATGCATATTTTTAATGAAAGCACGTTTGTTTTATTTATTTTTTAATAAAAGCTTGGACTTTTATATGATTTTTTCAAGGTATGGAATGTGGAATATGATTTTTAAATGTAAGAAAAAAAATCCTGTTAAAATCATGCAATATTGTAGTAGCAATATAAAAGAAACCTTCACAATTTTTGCTGACAATATCTAATAAGAAAGTTTGACACTATATTTAATATAACGTAATATTACATATGCTTATTGATTGTTATAAAAATTATCAATGCTGTAAAATACTACTGGTAAGCATTTTTAGTTATTTTTATCAAGACTATTCTCGTAATATTTTTTTGCAAGCCATTATTTAAATTTAGACACTAAATATTTCTACGTTTGAATTGATTTTAGGCAAAAAAAATCTTTACATCATTAAAAAAATATATCTAATGTGTTCATACCATTTTTATTATATTAATATTTATTACTTCATTTAAGAGTATTAAAACTGAAATATTTTAACAAAAAAGAGTTCTTATATTAAATAACAATAATGAAACAAATCTTACTTTCTAATGGTAACTTAAAATAAGTGTTACCTGAACTGTGTGTTAATACAAACTAATAATAAATGAATAAGCCTCAAAATTTTGAGAATCGTTCTGAAAACCCCATACGTTTACTTAAACAATTATATAGTTAACAAGCGATCACTGTTTATCTTTCAGTATTACTTAAAAAAACTCATGAATTTTAAGAACATGTAATTTATTCCCCCCATTTAAAAGAGTGTGAGATCATAAACAAATGTTTCCTGAAGCATTTTCCTCACACTCACACAATTAATCTATTCATATAATTAATGATTATATATGAACATGAAACTTATTTATTCGATATTTGATTTGTTTTCATATTGTATCATTCATATGGTGTATAATTTGTCCTGGATATAAATCATTAGAACAAAACTCGGGCTCAATCTATTATAGATTTGAAACCGAAGTGTAATACAATAATCATTTTAAAAAAATTATTTATGAATATTTTCGGTAACATATACAATACATTTCTGCATATAGCTTTTTTAATGCATATTGACGTCAATGCTTATATTGACTTTGATCAAATTAAGAGAACCGCATCGAAAAAAAACTTATATAAAATACAAAGTGAGTACAAAGCCCATATTATTTTTATTCAATTACTTTTATCCTATTGTCTTCCTATATTCAAATTGATGAGCGAAACATCTGCTATTAGAAAAAAAAAAACATGAATGTGTATATAGAGTCCTGAATGATAAGTAGGACAAAATTTAATCATCGATTAGAGCGAGGAGAGTTAACCTTTTCAATGCGCAATGCGCATTACGCTCCGGACATAACAATGCACTAATTTTGTATCTCATACTTATAAATAACATAAAAGAACTCGATTACCTTCAAATAGTATATGCTAATCCCTAGGCTTAAACACAATCTGAATATTCATATGCGCTTTCATTTTTGTCTCATTCAAAATATTTTTACCTGTTAGACTTAGATTAGTCTTTTATAGATTAGATTTTTTGGATTAGCATTGTTTATGCTTTTATATCCTTTTTACAAATAATACAATATTTCGATCGCTCGTTATGAAAAAAAATATATGAGGATAAAATTGAGTTACGCATAGATTCAATCATTCAAAATTTTGATTATCAAATACAACGTAGTGGTACATTTAGCACTTGAGAGGCTCTTGGCATAAGTGTGAGGCTCCCTGGATTAAGTTTTTAAAAACTTGGTTTTATAACCTAAGGGAAATTTTTATGAACATGTCCGGACGCGGTCCGAAAGGCGGACCGATTGGACACACAAAACTTGTGGCTACTCTCCCCTCTTTTGTGACATTTAAGGCTAGGAGAAGTGCATCCCCGGAGCTTTCTACGATTTCTACGAGCAAAACTATACTTCCTATCACCTACAAAACCTACACATTTATCAATTTTTCTTATTTATTTTATCTAATTTTAATTAAATATATATATTTTTTGGTTTTAATTTACAAAATCTAGCTAGTTTCTCTCCCGTGCTCAACGTTGAGAAGAGCGTGTCCTCGCGCACATGGATACTAAATTCAGGTTTTGCACCTTGCTGTGCACTTTTGTTGACATAGTCCCGAATAGCGGTTTATCTGCTGTAGCCCCTTTCAAACTGTGATTGGACTCGTGATCCTCTTCAAAAACACTTTCGAGTACACATTGTCTGAAGCTGATTTTCCTGCGGAAACCTCGCCTCCTCTGGAAGGCCTGGAGCAAAAGAGTTAGGCGCCTGGACGATCTTCGCGTAGCGTTTCCCGTAAGATTAAATATCAATGGAAGATCTTCTCTAGACTGGGGTAACCCAGAACAGACCGTACAACAACGCAGGCAATAGGGTCGTATTTTAGACCCTCCAAACTCGTTAGTCGCTGTCTGTCGTCTGTCGTAATACCGAATAGCGGTATTAATAAACAACTCGGGTTAGTCCAGAGTCCCCATTCTTTGGGGAATCAAAAACTTTTGAGGTCTCCTAATATTTAGGAGATCCCTTAATTTTTGAGGCTCGGGGGGCGTAGGTAAATCTGTCACTGACCTCAACTAAGATCTTCAAGCAATATCTATATCCTACAATGTGAAAAAAATATTCAATATCAAATAAATAAGATGAATATTGCAACATTTCTCAATTAAGCATCCTGATTGTTTCCTAAGTAATTTTCTGCATCATGTAACTCATGTAAACATGTCACTTAGTAATCCTTCCTTAGTTTCTTCGGTTATTTACTAAAACTGATTCTTTCAACTCCTCTGCCTTTAATATAATGTATATGGTCTCAATACACAATGTTGAAACTATTTCATCAGATTTCAATCATTCATAATGAATTATTCCCAAAATATTCCCGAATACAAATATTTTTAAAGACATTGATGATCGGCGGTAGGTTTTAGTTTAGATGCTTGATTCGAAAAAACTAGTATATTTTCTTTTCGAACAGGATCCACTTTTCATCACAAGTAACAATATTTTTTCAGATCGATTTTATATCCTGACAATAGTGACAAACAGAATTTTAAAATATATTTTGCTGTTAACCAGAAGCAATCAAGATCTCTCAATCATTATTCTAAGTTTTTGCAAGAATCTGACCATCTAACTCCACCAATGAATTTAAAGTGGTATCATCTATATATTAACGTTTTACTGATTTTGATTAGTCATTCAACTCTCTGTCGTCAAATTTGAATATTTCAAATCATTAATGACACTTTTAAAAATTCCAAACGACTTTGACATTTTTCCTATGGATCATTTTTTTTATATAAAGACAGAAGGATTACTAAGAAAGCTTCAAAATGTTGCCATATTTGATGTGCTTACTTCACATCAGCGATTTCAGTTTTTCTTAAGCAACATCATTGAGCAATGTGTGAATGTATCATTTGATTCATGATTTTACATTATTATCTTATATTTAAAGCCTTCAATTAAAAATACTGATAACTAGGGACTTCCAAAAATTACTGCAATCCAAAAATGTGACCTGAGCAAATTGTCATATTTTTATAGCCACTCGCTGCTCCAAATATTTGATTTTCTCCCTCAAGCGAGTGTGCTTGTATCCATTTATATGCTTCAATTCGTACGTTTTTTAGATCCGATTCGAAGTCTTATTTTAAAAAAGATTTAGAGTTTATCAATCCCTCTTATTAATGATAATTTAAATATGCTAATATTGTTTAATAATGGTTTTGGGCTGGTTTTTTTGTCTCGGAACTCATCAATGCTTCCTTTGGTCCATCAAGAATAATTCGCAAATTGCCAATCCATTGACGTCGTTAAATATCTTCGTCACATGGTCAACATGCTGCATAGATTATGTTCGAAGAATCCGTAGTAATTAAGAATAATCGCGTAAAAATGGGATGCTGTATGCGTCTTTAAATACAAAACGTGCAGGTCATGCCGTTGGATGGTCAAGGGTAAACCGAGCCTTAATTTGACTGGAATGTATTTCCCAACCACAACCGCCATAAAATATCTTTAAAAGACTTGACGTAAGCAGCTAAAAACAACTTCTTTTTTTGGGTTGAGTGACAGACTGGTGTAACTCTTTAATGCAATATTATGAAAATTTGATTTATTCTTATTGAAAAAGGCGTTGCCCAAACTATTTGTACTAATTATTGCATGCAAACACGTTCAATAAAGTATAAAGTCAATTAAAAAAATATTTTTACACCAAAAGCATATAGATTTGTAATTCATCGTTATAGTCACGTCGATACGTTGATATTTTCATATTGTTTTGTTCATTTAGGAAATTTAGCAATCTGTAAAGAATTGAATAATATAATCATGTGTCATGTCAATATAACGATGTTTGACGGAGAATCATATTTATTGATAAGATAATTTTTTTATCGTCATATATGATTAATTAATCTTAAAGGCTAAATAATTCAGGCCATGGACGTCATGACATTGAACTGCAATGGGTTAAAAAGTTATATTTGCTACAAAAATTAAATTAAATTAAACAATTCTAAGCTTTTTTATGCTTTGGTTAAAGATCGAGACGATCGAGACCTGGATCGAGACGATCGATCAGAAATATTATTATATATTTCCGATCTCCCAAATTTTTTGGTACGGTGAAAATTTTTTCCCCAATCTGGATTTGAACCTGGACCTTTACAATATGAGTTCAAGTACAAAGCCTTGAACTCATATTGCTACTCACTCATAGATTCTCTCCTCTCCTACCTTTCCAAATAATCCTATTCTTACTTTACCACGTGTGGAAGGCAATGAGAAACCACCATATCAAATCCTTTCTCTAATAAGATCTCTTATGGAGATCCCCTATATTCGACATCGGATATGACACATCAAGATTCATGCTTTGATGGACGACAGAAGGACTTTAAAAAATATATAATTATATGCCTTAATTCAATATGAAAACATGTTATCAATGAATTTTTGAATTATGGACTAGCAAAAATAATAATTATTAACTATCTTCAATAACTTGAAGATCTATCCTTGTAAAGCTAAACATGTAATTTTACGTCAAATTTACCCACTCAATTTTATTGATATACTTTTTTAGGAAATTCTTCTTCCGCCATTCTTAAGACATTGAAATAAGCGACTTTTACTTATTCAAGTGTTTTTATAGCATTTTTTGGATTATGGTAGTATATGCAACAAGAGAAGGAATATTGTAACATTTTTTGCTTGCAAAATATGCGGTTTTTTTAAATTTAACACTTAAAAATCGTGGCCAAAATGAATAAACTTTGCTTTTGCCAAAATGAAATTCTGACAGATTTAATATTGACCCAATAATGACAAATATATTTCAGAAATACATCGAATGAGAATTTTGATAGATTTTATATCTGATTCTGCACTAAGTTTCTTTGGAATTTAATTTAATTTAATTAATCAAGAAGTAACGGTAAATTAACGTTAAAAATTTAGAGCAGCGAGTGACTTTAAAAGCATAAGAATCTGCTCGGATCATAATTTGATTTACGAATATAAAGTCAAAATAAGCCTCAAAATATGTGCATACTATAAGACAAAATAATAATATATCATACATCAACTCTTTAATAATTAGCAGCGTTTTCTTATCACGTCTTATATGCAAAATGCAATTGACAAATATGCAAAATCACAATTTTATAAAAGCATAAATCGACAGACAATGAATGTTCTTGGCCTTTTTTCTTAATGCCAGCGATGATCTTTAAGTAGATGATGATTTTAAACGTATGAGTTTAACATCTTGAGATTAAATCATTTGAACACAATGTAAAACTGATTAAAATAATAATGCGATACAACAACATAAGCTTTTAACAACATATTTAATTTCATATGCATTGATAGTATTTTATTAACTACGTATTGTAATTCAATTTTGCATATAGTGCCAGGGTTGCCAATGTTTTTGTTTAATCGAATAAATTAACACATTTCAGGCTTAATTATTCAAGGCTACTCAATGGCGGAATTAACACTTGAGAGGTCCTTGGCGCAATTCAAGTTTAAGACACCTTGGACCCGATATGCGCGGTTTCCTATTACGCGGCATTCAGCTGGAGAACTGCCTATTTTTTCAATTGAAGGTTAGCATTTCAATCACGATTTCTAAAATGAAAGCATACACTTATATCAAAGAATGAACATATTCTTTGAACAATTTCTTGTTTCAATATTTTAATAAATTCAATTTGAGAGACATCTATTGGCGATTATTTAAAACTTTATTTTGATATTTAATTTTCTCATTTGGCAATATACAATAACGTTAGGTTGAATTGCATTTTAATCATTTTATTAGAATCATTTTAAATAAATATTTCATATTTTTATACCGTATTTAAAATCATATTAACCATCATAAAGCATTTGCAACAATCAAGCAAAAATATGTTTTAAATTGATCAATTATCCTTTAACAATAGGTGTTTATTTAAATATTTTGTCTTTAAAGCAATCGGTTATATTTCAAAATAAATCATATAAGTATATACGCATGATTGTCTTTATTGATTTTCGAAAGAAAAAAGCTTGGTAAAATTTATTTTAAGAATATATGTTCTAATAAATGCATTATATAATATGGAAATAATAATTATGTGATTATTGTTGATTAACTATAAATGGTTTCCAGGATCCAGATTTTTAACACACATAGGTGAAACCTATCTAATAAAATCGTTAAATTTCTAAAATATATGAATTAAGGGGCGTTTCTACCTTGGTTCGAAAACCATTTTTTTTCAATCGCTCACCATTTTTTATTTTTTTTAATATTTCTTCCAAATTATAGTCTATACTATACACGATAATTTTATATATTTTTAAAAAAAAAAACGATCTCTTTTAGGCCCAAAAAGGTATGTTTTCAATTTGCAATCGATGTTTTTGGAATGCTACTGAAACATCATAAATTTTCTTGCATAGAGTAAACATATGTGAAGTTCTTTCTTCAGTTTTATTCTTTTTTTTTCAGTGGAAGGATCATCATTTAGGACCCAACTGTTCAATCAAGTTTGATTTTTTTAATCCTATTCAAAAAACTTATCAATTTCACCGTTTTCATTATTATTGTTGTCTGAAAATTCACTTCAGCAAGTTCTTCTATTACATCCATTTTGGTTTGCCAATAGACTGAGAGCTTGCAGCATAAATCGAGGGTCATCTAACATATGTATAACATTTAATAGTTGTGTTTTGGCGTGTTTCTGGGATATTATTATGACAATCTGGTAACTGAGTGCTGTTGGGTTTGGGAAGGAAGGTGGTTAAAATCTAGTAATAGAAGTAAAAATTTCAATCTCAAAATTGATTAAAATCGTATAGCATCCATTCTATGATCTTAAAATGCATCAAATTGAAACTGAGAACGAGTAATGGGTTGAATATGATTATTTTAAACGTGAAAATTTATAGTTATCCGAAAAGTCTTGATTATCTTGCCTTTTTACCCTCTAACCCCTGCCTAAACACATAAATCCACTTTGAATTTTACAACCCAAATGAAACAATTACTACTATATTTTAATCGAATAGAAAGGCTTGAACAAATATTAATAAGAGCGCTCAAGCTTCTTCAATCGAAAATAAATTATTTAATTCATTTTTGTCTTTTTATTTTTCATCAATACAAACGATCTAATCGAAATTAAGATGGAATGAAAAACCACCCACTGGATTATTTCAAAATTTTATTCAACAATGATATATAATATAAATTAATAATATATAAATATCTAATAGCCATCTTATTCTTATAGGTAATTCCATAGTTTAGCATTTAGGCTTATAGTTCAAATATTTTGGGTTAAAATCTATAGGTAATGGGATATATATTATATTCACTATGAAAATCATATTGAAAGGACTACA
Source organism: Stenopsyche tienmushanensis (assembly GCA_008973525.1). NCBI lineage: Eukaryota > Metazoa > Arthropoda > Insecta > Trichoptera > Stenopsychidae > Stenopsyche > Stenopsyche tienmushanensis. The sequence goes on from WACJ01000143.1 coordinate 700,757, forward strand.
AAAAACCGATTAAAAAATTTTACTATCCCTAAACTGCTTAATTTTTGCCATTTTTAATAGTAAGAACGACCAACCAATATTATTTTTTAATGATTTTGAATCGTAGAGAGATATGTGATTAAAGTTTAACTGTTATTTAAAGTTAAAAGCACTCACATTTTCAGCTTGCTGTTGTCACCACACTTCCTTGCGACTGTCTACACAAAACTACCACTAGTGTCGATGGTAATTTGAAGAGTAATCACTTTCATCAACCATGTAGCAGTCCTCATAACACCAAATCCCACCGATTAGGAGCAGAACCAGATATACAAAAAAATACGACATGTATATTAAAACACTCATAGTGTACTGATTGGACCTGATCGGGGCACCTTCATGAACTGAATTGAAAAAAAAAACGCTAGAAGCGAATTTTTTAAATCCAATATATTCAATTGCACAACTTTTTTGAGCAAACCTTGCGATGAAAATTAAATGCACGCGATATATATATTTCCGGTCTTGCAATTTCCCGAGCGATGTTGGTTTTTCACTTGCAATTTCCGTTGATCATATAACACCAATACCTGAAAAAATAACAATTTCGTTAAGCAACGAAGAAAGAATTCATTGGCAATCCATACCGGTGTTATAATAACAATTGATCCATTTAATTTTTAATTGCTTCGATATAAATAAATGCAGACTTGTGTAAAAATGCAAAGTTGTCAATAATATTTGAAGCTTAAACACTGATACTGAAAAATTGAATTTTTATTTATTTTCATACTATCCTTGAACTATGAGGAAAATACGCACAATTTTATAATTTTTCAATGATGAATGGTTCGATATATAATAATTTACATCAATAAATTGTCCATAATAGATGTTGCCTCAATATTTTTTTTCGTCTGAAAAATAACTTTCTAAAAAAATTGTATATTGCCTAACATAAATGATATCCTGTCACTAAAATAATATATATTTATCCTTTATACAGTGAATTATAAAAGTGTTGACATAAATATAAAATATCTCCGAACGAATTTTATATGCCCAAAAATGTGTAAATTTAAGATCATCCAAAAAAACTCACAATAGAATATACTGACTTTTGAAATTAACATAATTTAATATCCACTTAGCCTTATAATGGATTTACATCTAATATGTTTTGTTTATCATAATAGTTTTAATATAATATTTATACAGGATACGGCAGGGAAACTTCCTTATTTAAAGCTCTCTTTTTCAAATACTCTTTTATAATTCCTTTTATCATTCAATGGTTTTGATTTATTTAATCTTGTTTATTATTGCGACATGAAGATGTATATAATCATGATGAAAAATGACTCGTTTACTATTGATCAAATATAAGTTATTTCATTCAATCAAACATTTCTTATTGATTACAATATACATATGTTGTGACCGTTTCATTTCATTACCTCAATATGGAAGATTTCTTCACATCCTACAAAGCATATAAATCAAACTTTCTTATGAGACGATCTTAGAAGAGGAATGTATGTATGTTTTCATGACAATTGCTAGTTTTTACATTAAAACATTACCATTCTTGTCTTCAAATATAATCTGATGACGATATAAATGGATTTTTTGTATGGGTAATAAGAAATCGAATGTTATTATCCGCTGCTGTTGGCTGTGTATAATTAATATGGTATCTAAACACTCAGTCTGTATTCTTATTCTAAAATGATTGCTATTTTACCATAAATCCATCTATTATAGAATATAAGATCTTTCGATAGGGACGCTTAAAATTTGTTATATTATAGCGGTCATGTTGCTAAAGCAGCATCTATAAAAATCTGCTGAAAATATCGATATTATGCCTGAGTTATACTCTATATAAAAAATATTGGATATCTTGTATTATTTACAAAATTGAGAATCGATGAGAGAGAATGAGAATTATTGAAAAATTCTGTATATACGAGACATATCCCGAAAGTAAGTGTACTAATTTTTTTAATAAAAAGTGTATTTGCAAAAAAATACAGGGTATTGTTTTGATAAACTTGTTAACTATTTTTCAAAATTATCGACATCTCTTTCAATGTATATGGTGAGCCGTAGCACAAGCTTCTTTATGCCCTCCTCGAAGAACTCCATGATTTTTTGCTCGAAATTATGGCTTTGAGTTTTTTAGCAAATGGGTAATTGGTATGACATCATTGTGACAACTGTCTTTTTTACTCAAATGTATAATAAGCCACCCACTTTTTATCTCCAGTCACAATAAAGTTTAGAAAATCCCCACCTTCTAATTCAAGTCGCGCAAGAAATTCGCAGGCACTATTGACCCACTTGCACTTGGTGGGATTTTTTATCGTTATCTTTCACGCAACTGGATACTACAACGTAAATTTACGTACTATACTCGCTACGTGCTATACTCGCTTTGTCAGAGTATATTCTTCTACCACTCAGTATTGCCAATCCTTGAAAAACAAAAAAACTACAGCCCGTTATTGTCACAGTACACTTAGTTTCGGGATATGTCTTTGTATATGTACATTGTATGACAAATCCTTGCATTTAACGGGCATCCTATTGAATGTGTATATTTTTGTTAAAAAATGCATCTAATAGTAATCTTCTTAAGGAAATGTCACATGAAAGGAACTTTGTGTATGTATAGAGTCTTCATTTAACCATCGAGGAATGTCTACAATAAAATGTTATAAAACACACAAATCCCGGTATGAGATCGTTGACTTTATATGTCCAAATACGACCTCATCAAGGAATATGAGAAAAAAAATATTATACACATTTGCAGTGTAGAGATGCTTTAAACAGGTTTTAAATTGCTCCGGAGCACACTACCACACTGTGCATAAAGCTTAGAAGAGCTTAAAAGCAAGGCTATGGATATTTCTTCAAGCAGGTTGTTTTTATTTTTGATGCACAATATATTGCATGCAAAAAAAACACTTTCATGGTCAAACTTGATAGAATGTAAGCGAATTAAAAATGCACATTTCGTCAAGGAAACGTCAAAAAATCCTGTTTATTAAAAACAATTTAGTAATCCAAACACCCAAACAAATTAAGCCCATAATTAAATCCTAACGTCAGTAAAAGCACATCAAATGATTGCATATATTATACCACGAGTCATACATTGGATGTCCAAATTTCTTTAAAAAGATCAATTTTAAGAGCACTCAAAAATATATCGATATTTTTATATTACACATTGGGAAATACTCAAAAGATTCTGTGGCAATTCTTTGAGTGCAATTCATATATATTTTTCTTCTGTTGGTTATATTTCAATCGACTTTTTGACCGGCCTTCACCGCATCTTGAAAACCCTGTCAAGCACTTGATCACATTCAATGGCTGTTGAAGTTGACATTGAATAAGCCTAGACGGAAATCTTCCTGAGGAAATGTCACATGAAATTGTGAGTGAATACATTAATTTACTCTTTCTTTGGTGCCATTTTTTTGTTGCCAATAGGAAATGATACTTATTTCGGATTCATGCCGCGACAGTTCCTCTTCATGGCAATGATCTGAAGGCTATCAACTTCCCATTTATATAATGCATATGCTTAATAATGCAAGAAATTCTCATTCAAAATATCATATATAGATATTATTTAAATTACAAAATACGTCTTTAACGTGCACTTCGTATGTTTGTTGTCCAGAAGAGATCCGAAAGATTTTTGGATGAAATTTCGACCTTGCAGAAGTCGGTCAAGATTTTATAAATGTGTTTAATTTGAATACTAGCATTGCTAAAAAAAATGGAGATATTATAAAGGTGCTTGATTGTATTCATTATACAGATAATAAATCGCATAAAAATAAGTTAACATCAATAATCGTTTTTGAATAAAACGGAAACCCATTAATAATTTGTAACAGCGAGTAGCCGGAATAAACGAGGATCAGCTCAGATCATAATTAAGTTCACATTGTTGACAAACCTTTATGATTCAAGTCGTTTATCTTCAGTCGATATTTAGAATATTTTAGAAGAAAATAGTTTTAATTGCAAACATCTGATTTGGTGGAGCATTACATTTTAAGCCCTAAATTTATTATAATAAATAAATATAATAAAACAAGATTTTCTGCGTATAGATTTTTTTGATTCTATTCACAATATTAAATTACATTTTTTTAAATTTGCAAAATTTCAAACAAATATTTTCCACTGCAAACTGTCAGATATAAATGATGCTTTAATTTATAAAAGATACTTTTTATATGATATATATGAATAAATAAAAAACCCAATTGCATATTATGTATGTTAAAAACAAATATCTAGATCAATGTTATTATTTTCTACTTAACATAGTCATATTCAAAAACTTAACTGGACAAACTAATAATTTTTGGACTAGTAAAATGATTTATCCCAAACAACATACAATTTTATACACCTTTTAATAAAAAAATATTATATTCAAATGATTTTTTTAAAATATTTATTAATAGCTTTTTATTAACATTGACGTTATTGCCATTAAATCACAAATATATTAAAACGCAGTTCCTTGAAGAATTCTTGCGTAAGACATGATTAAAGCTATACGCAGGATAGGAAGTTATGTTTCCATTTTGTATAATAAATATATAAATAATCACAAATTTACGACCCATATTGATTTATAAATTGCGTTTGACTTTGCCATTTATTATCATTTATAATCGCATCTTAAGCATAAATGTAAATACGCATTAAGTATTTAGCATATTTGGATTTTGTATATTCAACCTTATAAAATTAATTTATTATTTCGATCAAACCCTTCAAATTATGCGACATTTGGCTAATCATTCCAATACCTTTAATTAGGTTCATAAACAGACCCTGAAGGATATTTAGCGCAAAAATTCATCATTCGTATTAAAAATACGTTTGACTTGGCAATTTTTATTTAACATAAAAATATTTTTTTAACTTTTTCAAAGTATGGTAGTGGGAGTGGAGGGAGCTACGTATGTCTTTGGGCGAGCAATGACATTCTTCATCACGGAAGTCTTAAGTCCTGGACAGATGATTTACAACAAAAAAATTAAACATATTTTTATTTTTTATAATATTGTCTATAGCTTAGACTATAATTAAGAAAAAAATATTGGAAAATTAAAATAAAAATGATCGATCAAAGAAAAGTGTGTGTTTTTACCAAAGTTTTTTGTAGTTTTTTTGTTCATTAAATAAAAACTTTTGAATATTTTTAAATAATTGTAGTCTATATGATAAATACATTTATTATACACGTGCTTGCCAAATTTCATAAAGAATTCTCGTCTAGAGCGTGTGGGAGCACTTCCGTGAGTTTGGAAACAGTGATTTCGAAAAAACGCGTTAAAGTTTTCTCCTATAACTTTATATCGACTTGAAATTTACTGATGTGCTCTTAAACATTGTTTTTTTTTTTTAAATCAACAAGGCAGAAATGTCCCTTAAGAAATGCGCTCGCAGTACATTAAAATAGCGACTTCCCGACGTTGTTGTATAGTATACTAAAAATATCATAATCTAATATACTGTGCAGAAATCCGACAGAAATCTGACAAATTTCCTCTAACTTCTATATATTTTTATAACAAGCCTTAGGGATGTAAGAGTAAATAAGAAGAAAGTTTAAAATACTTTAACGTTTTTCAGCTAAATTAATCAATATTGGCCATTCGTGTAAATTAGCTTCGATTTAACGTCACTTTTAAAAATGATATCGTCATCGCACAAAATTACTATTCTTTTTATCAATGATTATAACATTTCAACAAATCTCCTAAAAAAATTGACGTGAATTTATTCATAATAACGACGTAAAAACCAGGTATAAAAACTCCAACGATCGTTAGACTTTAACTCAGAATGCTTCATTGATTTGTTTGACGTCATCATTTGAATTTCAATTGGTCTTAAATTTAGAAAATTGTTCCAAATCTGAATCTTATTAAATTACATCGTAATGAATTTAGCACTAGACTGTTTTTCATCAATAGTTGATATGAAAATGGAGGTATTTTTATGAATGAAATGAGAATAAGTACTACAGTAGTGTTAGCAAGAGTATTTTTAAATTATTCATATGAATCATTTTGTCTATGTGACAAAATTAAGTCCTCTTCATTTAGGGATTACTAAAAAACGTATATTACGTGGGACTAATGATGTAAAATTTTGGGTCGACGACCGTAGCATCTCAGTATTCTTCGCACTTTGACTGCTTAGAGGAAAAATAGTAATAATTTTTAAAGTCTGATATTGAAGTGTTAACCAATTATAATTGATGAGACAATTTAACTAAAAAATCATATAGAATTCTATATAATATAAACAATCAAAATTAGCAACAAAAAGTTTTTATAAATATGTTTATATATAGCAGAATTTACAATCTTGTTTTTCAAAAAGCTTGAAGAGGGCGATAATCCAAATTCGTTTAGAATAAAGCGCAGTTCAACATATCAAATACACATCTGCAACTTTGCAGATACTTTGTACCTGTTTTGCGTAATTTACGAACATGTTTATTTAATTTAAAAATATAAAGTAAATTGTTTTGTAAAAAAAAATTATACATGTAAATAATACGCCAGATCAAGTGTTACTTCTTTAAAACGCCGAACTTATGTTGGATTTCAATATTTCAATTTGAAAAGTTCTGTTAAAATTGGAAAATATTCATTTTTTATAAATCTCAAATCTGTTCTATACATCAATTTTTTGCTCCGAATTGATATCCAATAATATTAAGCTTTCTATCGAACTGGAGACATTTCTCAGTTAAGACTTTATGCAACATTTTTATGCATTAATTTTTACACCTTTTACCTACGACCCAAATTCTCGTTCTTTGGGTCTCTCCTTCTCTAATTTCTCCCTTCTCTAATTTATCGATTAACTTTCCGTTCAATCAAATGCGATTTATTAACCTATACTTAATATATTCAACAAACAAATAAATTCATTTCTTGAATCACTACGTGATTTTCCGTAACATTTTACATTTTTAAATCGTGCAATTATCAGTAAATCATAATATTTTTTCTGTATATATCAAATGGAGCTGAACAGCACTTCAAACATCTGATATTGACAATATCTGTAAAATGGATGTCTTTATACTGAAATAAGACCTGGTTATAAATACTGCTTACGATTTTCTAATCGAATTAAATATGATTTTTTCATATTGTGCAATTTAACATTCAGTTCAGATCATGTGTCAAATTTCTTGCGACCAAGACTCATATTCATATGTGCCGATTCTTATGTAGCACGTAGACGTTACGTCATTCGCAGTCGGCCATGAACTCCAAAAGCTTTATTGGATTTTGTCTGTTATATCACGCCATTCTTAAAAGGTCTAAAAATCCGCTTGGTTACTGGTATTTTAAATAGAATTACCATTAATGCACTAAAGCTAGTTTTTGAGAAACCGTTAAGCAAAGTTGTCGGATCGTCAGATCTAAGCCATTTGAGACACTGCGACTGGTCGAAATTACTGTAATTTATATGACACAATCTTGTGACAGCACATATAAGATTAATTTAATGCCATATTATCATTTGAGAATTAAAACTTTTACTTTATATAGCTTAGAATGAACGACATCTAATTCTTTAGACTTGAGATGTAAAGTATATACTCGTAGTAAAATAATGTTTAAATTTTTTTGGATTTACCTAAAGGCTGGAATTGAATTTATATATTTGTATTTAAAATTATAATGAAAATTTGTTCGTTCATATTCATAACGTATATTGTATAATGCAATATTTTTAAATTACTATTCAAACAGCATCCTACAAGATCCAGATGAGATGATATGAAAATGGCTTATTGATGGTTGAAATTTGATTCGCTCACTTAAAACAATAATAAAGATGATATCTTTGAATTTTTACAACGTATATAATTGATAGAATCAATTTTTGTGCTTATTTTACGAAATATTCTAAGAAATCTCAATCGAGACATTGGTTTTTTTTGTGTCGAAAACTTCTCCCATTTGTACGAGGCATTCTATTCTTACTCTACGATGATCTTTTTTAGCATCCGACTGCTGCTCTGGTAAAAAGTAGGCTATTGAGATGTTGAGCAACTAAATGGGTCTTAAATTTTTCAATAAGATCGATCGAAAATGTTGATTTTATTGCACGTTACACAATGCTTAAAATTCACTATCATTTACAAATTAATATATGCACAATCTGTTCGCGTTCACAAATTTGTGAATGAACATTCAAACAAAGCAATTGAATAATTCAAAAGCAAACAAGCGTAAAAATTTTCAAACTACTTCATATAAATAGTTTTATAGATTTTATACAGTGACGTTCCTGATGGGTTTTTGTGATGCCTGCGCGTTGAAGTCTTTTAATTCAATAATTTAAATCGCTTGAATATTGATCGATTACATCCATAAAATTAAACTGGTTCTATAAAATGTGTTATAAAATTATGATTAAAATATTATTAAATAAAAGTCCATGATAAAAAGGATGAGACCAAATAAAAAATATGATGAATAGAAACGAGTTAAAGAGGCCTTCGACCTGCAGTGACTATGTAACACTTTACAACACATAATTTATGGAACACAGACAATTTCTTGTCAATCAAATTGATTTTGTATTCTATAACTCCATAAAATCCTTACAATTCAAACATTTCTATATTAGCTTAAGCATTAATTTCTAAGAGAATCCATTATCGTGTGTAATAAGAAACTTGTATATAATAAATATTTTTCCCCTGATGGTTTCCTATTACCTTCCAAATGTGGTAAAATTATAATAAGATAATTTAAATAAGAGTGGCAAAATAATGATCATTTTCATAAAAATAAACCTGAATCGAGACACTTAATAAAAAATATAAATAATTTTAGGATGCAACCTACTATAAAAACACTTAGTCAACTCATTACCATTAATGAACATTAAACGAGGAAGTTCTCTTTTTGAAATTTATTTTTAGCGATTTCTTCATTAGTATCTTAAATTCTTATGCTTCATTCATAAAAATATATAATATATTAGTAGAACCCAAAATGGTTTTCGTTTTATTGTTTGACCGTTTTTGGAGATTAGTTGCGCTCAGGCTGCTGCACTTTTAAGTATTGTTTTATTCTTTGAAATTTAATACTTTATCATTTTCTCAAAAAAGAGACTACAACGCGCGCCATCAAAAATATTTGCGATGTCCTGGGCTATATTTTAAGTATTCGCAAATGTCAAAATTGGTTCCAGAAATTTCGATCTGGAAATTTTGATTGAAAAATATCGGCCAATCTCGAATACTCACGATCTAGTGTTCAAAAAAATGTGAAAAAAGTCGAGAAACTGAGCAGATGAGTGCCATCGAAGGGTTAGGCAGCAAAACCGACCCCAAAGTCCGGCCTGACAACAACAACAAAAATATTTTGTCTGTTTGGTGGGACTACAAGAGTATCATTCATTTTAAAACACTTAAACCTGGACAAACAAAAATTGTAATAATATATTGTGAACAATTAGATCGTTTAGCGGCAGAAAAAAAAATCGACCCTTTCTGATAATGTTCGTCCCCATACGGCGAAAATAACGCGGTAAAAAATAAACAGGCTTAAATGATAGACAATTTGACATCTTTCTTATTCTACAGACACCGCTCCGTCGAATTTCTATCTTTTTAGTTCAATGCAGCATTATTTGGGTAGGAAAAAATACTATAATAAACAAACGATGAGATCAAAAAAGGACTTTTAGAATGCTTTCGTTCAAAACTCGTGATGTTTTATGACAGGAGCATTAAAATATTATCAAAAAAGTGGAGAGAAGTTATATCTAATGATGGAAATTACATTCTGTAACAATTTGTTAAAAATAAAAAATATATGAGCATTCAAATCTTTCATTTAAAAAGCGAAAATCTTTATGGGTACATCTGTTATTATTTATTTGCTTCTGTCAGCGTATCTTAATCTTGATATTTTAAACCCAATTTTTTGATGAAATTTAGGCCTTTCTTTATCATGTCCTTTTATTATCTTATTTTATAGTATCGTCTTATGAATTATGCTAAATTCTACTTCTATCAAATTTGCTTCATCAGTTTCTTGCTCTATGCGTAATTCTTCAAGACCTTTAATGTTGATATTGTTCAAGAGTTTTCTTCTTATAAACTCGTCACACTTTAATACTATATCCACGATGTTTACACGGCATATTAAACATTCTTGCAGCATGATTATTAATATTTTTTAAATATAAATTAATCTGTATATTAGAAATTTATAATATTTGCAGTTATATAAGAATGTATGTATTTATATAAAAAAGCTAAATCATTAAATAATGCATTGTAGAACGCATTTTATTCGTTGTCGATACCAATGATTATTAAAGATTTTCACAAATAAAATAATATATTTTCTAATGTCCTCATATATCTCTTGTAATATCAAATATTGATTCAACACTCGAGACTGTGTGACACTTTGATTGCATCAGCTGAGACGTCATATTACTATGTTAGAATTGCAGTAATTCCTGGATGCAAACGAAAAACTAAAATTATAAATCTGAATAATACTGTTTAATATCAGATGATTAAAAGTGGTTCTTATACAATATCATTCGAATTTACGTGTTTTTGCGCTCATGACCTAGACCTGATTTATGGTTAGTTTTTGCGTTCCTGAATTTTAATGTATTTTTTCTGAATCGTTTAAAGCTTCAAATTATTTTAATTGACTAATCGATCCATGCACACTTGATACTGCATTGATTATGTGACTTTCAATCATGCATACATGTATTAATTTATGTTTAATGGACTTAAAAGCAGATAAAAATGTTCATATGTACGCTAAGAGCCTTGAGTGTTACGAAATTTTGAGACGCCGTATGGCCTTTTGTCATATATTTAAAGAAAATATGAAGACGTGTGAATTAACAAAACTAGCTGTATCAATCAGCATGCGTGTTTCATAAAATTAACTCTCCAAACAAACTAGTACAATATGGAAGCCATATAAATTTGTCGATATATATTGTTTGTCTTGGAATTTTAGTTTCGGTCTTAAACGCACGCCAAAGATCTGCCGATTTCGGCCTTTGACTCACGCTCAATTGCTCCAAGAAGTCCTTGTACCATTTTTTTCTGATGGTAAGTTACTTTTAATAATATTTTACGCAATTATTAATTTACTCTAATCCGAGCGGTCAATATTACGAAGACAAATCTAACCGAAATTATTGCCAACTTTAAAATCGCATGGGACTTTGAGTTTTTAACGATGACCTCAAAATTATGCATATGTTACACAGCGATGGAATCACGCTATCAAAAATGAAAACAATTTCATAATTTCGCTAGATTTCATACGTTGATATATCAAGGTCGGTGATATCAACTCAATAATGATGCTTTTCCCAAGCAATATTGTGTTCAAATGAAGATATTTATATAAAGAAGTATTACAGAATCATTAATATGACAAGGTCATTAATATTCAATGATAACACGATTAAATAAATTCACTTGAAGGGTTGTAAATTTAGAACAAATTTATGTCGATTTAATAGCATTTGCATTATAGATGGTTATTTATTTCGAATGTAATATCAAAATAAACAGAACATTATGTATTGTACAAGAAGAATAACATAAATTTGTCTTTGGAATTGATATTGATGACTAAAACAATAAAACGTAAGTGATGCAATAAAATTTGTCTTTATGCTTTGGTCGACCTCGTTATTAATAATAGTTTAAACAATCTAACAGAATCCTGGTGATAGTCACCATTGTTTTTGGAAAACACCACTCAATATTTGCACATCATTGATAAGAACTATGAACTTTGAATCTCCGGCAAGAAAAAAACCCACCCAAACCACAAAAAATATACATTATTTAAATTATGTATGTAAATTACTCACTGTGGTCGAATGCAGTGACAGCACGTGCAGAGTATCAAAACAATGTGTCGCTGACAGAACCTCGCAGGTTACTGGTTAAAGAAACGATTCTGTCTGATGTAACAGCGAGCTGGCTGCTTGCTCTGGGTAGCTGGTACCCAATATTGCATAACCCTGAAGCATTTACCAGTTTTGTGCACCTATTTCTCTAGTTTGGCAACTTCTTCCGAGCTCACCATGGACGCTGCGAAGGTTGCAGTTAAGATGCACACTTCTAGAAAAAAAATACATGACAATATCGCATCAAATTAATTATAAAAATACGTATACGACGCAACCAAATAAGACCCAAATATTCTTATTTTTATGGCGCCATTTCTATGAAAAACGTTTCATTTTCTATGAAAGAAAATAAACAAATACCGTCAAATGCTGGAATATTTATTTACACTAAATGTTCCAGCATTTGACATTCACCTAACAATAGCTCTTACAGTCATCACTTACAAGAGATTATGAACAAGATAACTTTAAAATAATTATTAAATCATCAATCATACATGCATCAGATAATAAACATAGCTAAAAAGGAGATAATTGCGGCAGCATCCACTTAATTTTAAAATAAATTAACCATGTTTTTCTCTTCTCAACCCTTTGAGTAGTGTACTAATTTGAAATCTTCATAGTCTTAGATGCTATATTTGCTTGTCCGTACAAATCCACTTATCTGTCAGAACCGCAGCAGTGCGAATGAAGCTTATATTTAACACTCTCGTCGCCAACAAACAATACACTTGAAATCGATTGATTATATAATTCATACAGCATTATTAGTCGATGAATTTGGGTTACGAATCTATACAATCGTGCGATGTACGCAGGAAACTCTCCGTCTCTGTCTCTCATGCACAGTTACCGAACTGCATCTGTCTCTGTCTCTCTCCGAGCTCTAGAATTCGCTCGCAAATACGTGATCATCCTACCATACAGGTTAATTGCAGATGATGATAGCTTTCTTCTTCCATTTTCCGCATACATTTTTTTATAAATCTTACAAACTTGATTTTTTTGTATTATCTTTATAAAATCGTACATGTCATGCTTTTCGTCTTGAATAAAGTTATGATTGTCTTCGGCTAGCTCCTGTGCTAACTATAATAAGAACTATCTTAATGTTGTTTGTCCATTTGTTTATTAATAAAGGATTCATACATTGATTCTGGCAAAATTAAGGGTATCAGAAAAAGTTGATATTATGTATTTTATCATGTTATACATCCTTATATCTATCTATATTGTGGCAGACATCTGAGCAAAAAGTTATGTCGGAATTGTTTCAATTTTCGTGACGTTCAAGTGAATTTGCCTTATAAAAATGTAACTTTAAAAACTCCCCAGACCATTTATAGGATTTAGATTTGATCGGTGATATCAACAACGATTTTGGTTTTATTGTAATACGCAACTATCAGATGTAAGAAATCGGATGTAAATGTGTGTAGTACGAAATCTAAACATCCTTTATTAATAAAAAATATTGAATAATCTAAAAACCGTATTATACAAGTGTATGTTATAAAATTCATCGAGTGTATTAATAAATTACGACCGTGACATAAAATTATTCTGTATGAAAGAACATTTAAATTCTTCCAGGATAGCTTTGTTTGTTTATCAGTTGATCAGCTTTTTAGCAATCAAGAATAATAACAAATGTTATAAAAATGTGAACAAGTTCTGATTCATAATGCATCGTTTCTGCATGCATACTGCATTATTTCAGCATATATAATATATTCATTTAATACGTAAAATTTGTTTTCAATTATCGTGTTTCAGTATGTTTGAGTGAACAGAATCAAAATTTGATTAAATGTAATGATGTTATTTGAATTATTGCCAGCAATTCTTGGTGTTCGTGATTCGTGATCAGGAAATACAATAAAAAATAGTCTACGAAACTGACCCTATTTTTGCAAAGAAGTTTGTCTTGCAATTAACAGTGGACACTGGATAACAATTTCGAGACAAAAATATCATTCTTTGGATCAGACGCCTGTTCCTATTTCTTAACCATAATAGACCAATCTGATCGGTATTTGTTAAAACTGCAAAAAAAAGATTGTCTTCAAGCTTTTAAATTTTACATAAGCTTTATATAAAGCTTGAGCTTGAAACTTAAAAATAACTCTAATATTAGAGTTTTACTCTTCAAGCAAAATTTCGATGAAAAATATTAATTCATCACGTCAATAATTTAAGACGTTTGCTGTAAACAATTACGAATATCAACATGTTTATTAATTTATTAATTGATTTCCGGATAACTTTGATTAGTTTCGATGCAGACAAATAATTTCGAAATTTAGAATTTCACAATGCATAATGCAAATTTGATCTATAGCATAATTTCCTTGATGACGTCCTGCTTCGACGCAATTAGCTTTATCGCTAAATAACGACCATTTGATTGTCCCAAATTGTATAAACAAAACGAATTAAGTATTTGGCATTACGTTGGACGCATTTGACAATTTCGTAAAAGTAGTCTAATGATCTCTTTCACGATTTTCCACGTAAAAATATCATTTCTCTTCGGCATTGTTTTAGTTTTTCACTGAAGATTAACTACGCTGATCTGTTGCAATACTCGAGTGCGTTTTTTACCATAACGTATTTATATAATGCTCAACCTTTGCTCGATTTTTATCTGGAGGTTTTATAAGCCTTTAAACAATATGATATTTACACAGATAAAACTCAAATGCATCAATCGGGGATCTTCAATTTTGATTTGAAATAATTTTAAAGCTATATCTTCTAAAACAGATTTTTAAAAGAACATCATGAATTTTTTAAAATATTGTACAAAATAATTATAAAAAATACAGCAGGTATTAAATAATTTTATTTAAATGTTGAGTGACAGCCAAATGTCAGAGTATTGATTTTACAATCTAATACTTTTTGATTTATCTACACCAATTCCATAGATAACAAATTCATAGCCAAAATAAAATATGTAGCATTTTCATATTTTTAATTATAATTACATGACTTTTTTTAAAAATGTAAGTCATTAATTACATCTCCAGTTTGTTTTGAAGAAAACACATTGAAATATATAATGTAGTACTCTTATTATCTCATTTAACGAGCAATTATTAACGATGTATTTATTGTTAAATTATATTTGTAATGACGCTTGATGCCACTACCCAAAAAATACATTATAGTATTCTTAAACTCAATTTAGGAGCAGATACTTTTATATTTATGCTTATGGAAGCTTTGGGCCCTAAAATTAAAACGATTATTTTATAGTATAATATTTTGTGGCTGTTCGGACCCAAATCCATTATGTATTAGGTTATTGGATTAGTTTCTGGACATTTATTATAAAGCTTTGGTTTCAATTCAAAATCGTCGATCAGATTGCACTTCTTTCTGTCAGTATTCGGTCAACTGCTGAAACATGTGTCTTAAGGCGTCTTCTCACTTTGGAAATTTAAAAAAATCGATTTTTATTTTTTTTTAAATTTTGAATGTACATATCTTCAAAAATGTAATATCGAAATTTCATAAAGATCGGACGAGTCTAACTACATTTTTGGGCGACCGTTAGGTGACTACCTGAGAGCACCCGACTGCATACGTATTGTTCAGACTCATGGTGCAAGTACAAGAAAGTCAGTGGTGTAGTGGGGCGGGGGCGCGTGGGGTCGGCGCTCCCACACTTTTTTCTAAACGATTTGGAAATTTTGCATAATATATATGGTAATTTTTAAAAATTTATTTTAACTTAAATTGTTTAAATTGAAAAACGTTTGGTTGGAAACATGGTGCGAAAATTGTATCACTGCTGGTAGGGGAGGGGGTACTGAAATATTATAATTAATCAGCGCTCCCAGACTTTTTTATTTAGCACTACATCACTGAAGAAAGTGGTAAAAAACAATCAGATAGAAACTTTTAAACATCTTTCTGCTCTAGCTGAGGATGTTCACGAGGTTTTGAAACCGATTTATGAAGATCTTCGGAGGAAATACCCAAAATAACAACGAGTGTTTCAACAGCTGTGTCTGGGCAATTTTTCTGCAACCAAAACTTTAAACGCGTTTATTTCAAAACAAGGTTTTTCGGTGGCTTGTTGATGAAATTTCGGAAACTATCCAGCCGATTGTCATGAAATTTGAATAATATATTCTTCATAGCTATGGCTATAGAGCATATCATCATATTTTGGAAATTTTGATTTTAAGTAATTTTTTTTACAAAAAACTACAAAAAAAACGCGTTTTTTTTTTACTTTTTCGAAAAACGTGCGCCATTTTGTTATTTTCGCGAATATCAAAAATCTGATGATATGCGCTATAGCCACTAATATACTGAATCTAAAACTGTTTTATTTTTTTGTTTCAAATAACCCATCTCGGAGATACCATCAACAAGCCACGAACATAACATTTCTACACGGGTTTTTCGATGCTACTGTTTTATTATAATAATTGTTCAAAAAAATAAAAATAAAATTTTTTCATGTACTTAAAAGATGTATTTATTACATAAGATCCATTTTATCTCACATTGTTTAGCGAAAATCTTCGAAAAAAAATCCCGAAAATAGCCTATTTTTGAGGCGCCTAAAGTGAGAAGACGCCTTAAGCAAAAAAATACAAAAACAATCCCTTTTAACAATAGAAGACTTTGCTCCGAGCAAACTATTTTTTTCGCTGTTATATGCTGTACGAGTTTCGTTAAACAATTCGGCGACTACGGCAACTAAAAACATCTTTGTCATTTATGGTTTGAAAATGCCAGAAATGGTTTAGAAATTTTACGTCGCGCGTTTTCAATGAGGATCTTCAGAAATGACGAGAGCTTCAGAAATCGAAGCCAATCCAAAGGTTTTCATTCAAAAAATTAGTAAAAAAAAAGAAGAACAGATATTCGAGTTTCAGATTTCAAAGAAGTTTGCGAAGCTTTCCTCTACAAAGAAACTAAAATACTGTTCTTAGAATACATGGTGACTGCAGATGAGAAATGGGTTATGTATAATATTAAACGACCCAAATAACAATGGCCATCGGCACAGCAAGTACCAAAAACCACCCCTAAATCAAGTCTTACTACAAATAGATCTCATTGTCTGTTTAGTAGGATAATAATGGTATAATTTATTTTGAATTGCTGAAATCTGAAGAAATGAAGACAGAATACATAATTAATTGAACAAAAAAGAAGCTTGCTTTGATTTACCGTCACACGGTATACCACTAACAAATCACTAAAATTAAAGCGCTTGGGTGAAGAACAGTTTAGCATCCCCTATAATCACCGATCTTGGTACCATCTGATTACTACTTATTTCTTTCATTACAGAGTTTTTTAGATGGAAAAATATATACATTTAATAATGGTATCAAAAACGGTCACTTGGACTATTTTAAAAATTTGCCCTATAGGTAGAGGAAGATTTTAAATATCGATGACGATTATTTTGTACAATATTCTTTGTAATAAAATTTGTTATAAAGAAATGAATTTCAGGTGTAAAAACGCCCTTTTGTCTGGTTACATTTAATACATTCGACTGATTTATATAAAAAGAAACTTAAAAGAATTTATTAATAGCGATATACTTTATATAATATTTTTCCAAAAAACATGATCTAATCCTTTTTTCAACAAATTATATAGACGTAATTCGCATGTCCACATATGATCTTACAATGTACAATGGCCTACAAAATGAATCTAATTACTGGAATTCAGAAGTGGGTGTTAACTTTTCTGCCGGTAGTACACGTGTTGACATTTTTTACACCATCATTGTCAAATAACAAATTCAGCTTTATTCCCTGGGCCCTCAATATGAATGGTCTTAATTATTAAATTTCATAATTTTCAATATTAAATTTGGTCCTAAATACGCTTTTGTAGCACAAACGTTTTATTGCAAATCACTTTAAATTTATGCACTTTTTTTTATTATATTCACACAATTGGACGGTTTTGTAGGTTACGCGGTTAGACGATATATGACATAACCTGTAACGCCTCCATGTGCTCAAATTCGAGGTTACCTTCTTTCTTGGTCTGTCGTGATGAAATATTTCACATTTCAACTCAAAAATGTCGTCAATCAACATATGCTAAAAAATAGCACATTGCGCCAAAACGCAAGAGGTTTCCACAATGATTGATCATATATCACAACCGACTATGTAGAAAAGTAATTTCCATATTTTAGTTGAAGTTTTCTGGAGGAAAATCTGGGGTCATAGTATACTTTCTCGATGACGTTTGATCGCCAACTTGGACCTTTGGATAGTCATTTGTGCAACGCTTTATATGTTAATTTCTCTAAAGGAATATATTTTTGTCTATACAAATATTGAACATTTTAAAGACGTTGACGAAGGCAAAATATTGTTTATAAATTTATAAAATATATTAGTTTATATTCTTGTAGCACGCATTTAAAATGTGTCTTTATTTTAACTGTAGCTTGGAGCTAAAATTACTCAGATGCTTAACCACTTTTTTGGTCAGCTAGTTCAATGGCAGTTAAGCATTGAGGTTGCTACTTTGCTTTCCAGCATGACAAAAATCTATATTTTGTCCACTATCTTATCCACTATCTTTTGTGATAAGAATCTTCATCCATCCTTCCTCGCCTTTTTTCGATCCGATAACAGTATATCATTTAAGGGGAGGCCCTCTAGGGCATAGGTTTCCAATCTTTTTCGGGTGGCGACCCCTTTTTATAAAATTCATGTGACTAACGACCCCCAAAAAAAAAAAAAAAAAACAACAAATAATGCAATGATTGAAATTGCATGTTTATTAACCAGTCTCAAATTGTCAACGACAAACTCATGTCATTCTCAAAATTTAATTCATTTCTATCTTTTAAACGAAGAAGAGTTGAAAATCCAATCTCCCAGAAATATATAGACACAAATGGAACTAAAACTCGAAAGGCAACCATCGTCACATTTGGGTATGAAAGATACATACCACACCAGAATTGTGTGTGCAATTTTTCATTAAACATGTTACATGCAGATGAATCATTCCACAAATCCAAGAAGTCTTCTTGTAATTCATCGAGATTGGTGGTCAATTCAAGGGTTGCAGAAACTGGATTTCGTATCATTGTAGTTTTTTTTTTCATCTCATGGAAGCAATGCTGAAGTTCATTTTCAATCTCCTCCTTAAAATTTTAATTCATTTCGCCTTCAGATTGTAACACACTGTAGAGTTTCTCAAACATTGCAATGTTTCCAAGATTTATTTTTCTTCGCCAGTTTACCAAAATGTCATGTTTCTGATTTCTGATGATGACTAATAAAGATAATCTATTCATGATATTTAGTTGAGTACGCAGCTTACCATGTGCTGCGTACCCGTCAAGTGGAATGTGAAATTGTAATCGCTATCGTTAATTGCTGTCGTCAGATAAGCTATTAACCCCTAAAGGAGTATTATCCCAGGGCCTGGGACCCCCCCCCTCCACTTATTTGAATTAGAAAAAGGCATTTATGTAATTTCTAAATATTTAAAAATGACATTTATTTCTAGTTTTTAAAACCTATGTTGTACTTTCAATTTAAAAAAATATATGATAGAACTTGATAAATTCAATATTGATTATTTTGTTGTTAACGAGCATGAAACATTAAGTATCACATATGTTATTGGTTGAAAGTTACAATTTTTTTCCACAAAAAAGTCAGAAAACTTAAAAATAACAATAAATCCAACCCAATGAAACTATATTTAGGAATATTTTTTTATTAAAAATACAGAATCATGCCTAGAAATTAATTCATACTATCAATCGCTTTGAATATTGCAATAAAAACATGTATTAACCCTCATTTAAAAGCTACATTGGATATAAAACGCTCATGACACTAAATCACGATTGTGGCAAATCTCATATATGGTTAATTGCAAAAAGCTCTTATACATCTTGGAACTCAATTAAAGTCAATCTCTTTGACTGAGATCAACGCGTGATTTTTTAATGAACAGGATTCGCTTAAGAATATTTTAATGATTTGACGTTAATTACAGACACATAACAGAAAAATGTAGTATGTAAGCACGGCAATGAAAATTTCCATTCATTATGTTATATCAATATGACCAATCATTATAATTCGTAAATTTGCAAATAGCTAAAAAACGATGACGTAAAACTTATCGATCCAGGTTTTTGAAAAATTATGATACAGGTATAATATCTGAAGAAGAAGATATAAAATAACGGTTTTAAAGCTGATAAAATTAAGTATGAAATTTTTGAAGCTGGTGAAGACTATCTAATTTATAAGATGACATTTAGTATTACATAAAGCTTAAAAAGCTCAAACCTTAATTTTGACTTTTCTCCAATTTGTAAGAGATTAGATTGAAATTTTATAATAATATATTTTGATCTCTATTTATTTTTACATTCAAAAAGACAGTTATTTTTTATCAGATTTCACAAAAAATATAAGGGCACAATATCAAAGCATATTTATCAATATTTTCTAATATAGGGTTATGTCAATTATGTTATATAATTTCCCACACATGTATATAAAAACATGTTATACAGCTTGCAAGTTTAATTGCGACACATCTCAGCCGAGATGGCTTAAAATGCATGATATTGAGTTTTATATTGTAAATTTGATGTTAGAAAACCAGTTTACTTCAAGATGCATGCGCAAGACCAGGAAACTGGTGGAAGACAGAAAGAAGTCTTACGAGTAAAATTTTAGAGTAAGTTATGCTGCGCTCCATATTTTCATAGGCGTATAAGTCTTCGATTTTGAAATTGACTCCATCGAAAAAATGTTTCCAACGCGAAGACGGTCAATTCCGATGGCGGTGTTTGTCAGAATTATTGACACAGTCAAACTCGTTACATAATATTCTTAGTGAGAAAACCAAATATTGATTGTGTGGAAGGTACAAAAATAATTTCTTACGGATATGTCACACAATTGAGTCAAATGCTCATTGTGGCAAATTTTTGCCTGTGATTGCGGACTGTAGATGTACCAAAGTATTTAGAAACATACGCGTAACATGTGTTAATCAATGACAGACAATGTCCATCATATGCTTATTTATAAACGATAGAGACGATGTGTGAAGATTAAATATTCAATATACAATAATATTACGTGTTTAAGAATAAAACTATGTTTATATTCAAAACTAAGCTTAACCAACGTACAAAGTAATTACTGAATGTTCAACTTTAAAAACTTGCGTTGTCGTAATATAATCGCTAAATAATTGCTTTTCTATTAATTAATATAATATGCGTTTTTAGGTTTAAACAATTCAAAGTGGGTGATATTTTGCACATTCCACCCAATATGTTGGTCTTCGTTTGAATACAGTAGCAAACTTGAGACGAACATGTTGATTTTACATAAAAGTACATTCTGGAGTATACAGAGTCTAGACCCTTCTTCACTTGTTAAAAATCGTTGTATATCTCATCATTGCGAATTCAAAAATAAGACGATTCTCTTTTTTTGGAAAATTATCCTCTCAATTCCGTCTCCAAAACAATGAAGAAGACAATATTGTTATATTTGCGAAGTAAAATACATGTTTTACCTCTTTTTTTAAATAATAGCCATATATACCTGTATTTGGGCAACCAGTTTCAAATTAAGGACCAGTTTGTTAAAGTCAACTTGATCTCAATATTCAGTCAATTTATAGCCATTTCGAATGGATTCAAGGTGATTCCATTATTTTCAATCATTTATTTTCTTTTGATGAAATTCTCCTTTAGATTCCCGAAATATAATTTAAAACGGTTTATTTTTTACCCGAAGATACGATTAACAAAAGATAATGACAATGACTTTTTAAAATCTAAAAGCTATGTAAATCCTTGTATAACACGGTTTTTAAGTTTTTAAAAAAGTTCGTATTATGCAAATTCGAATTTTACAACCAATACATAAAATTGAAAAGACACTACTCAAGAATATGAAGAAGAAACAAGTTTAAAGTGAAAAAAAAACATACGAACTTATTGAATGATGTGTTAAAAATATGTATTTATAAAAGATCATTTTTGAGAAGTCATTTTTGCTACATGCTTATTTTTATGGAAGTATCTTGTTTCAAAAATGCAGCTCTAATTATTATATTAGATCAAGTCTTTCTTTGCGATGTTAAGGATGAAATATTAAACAATTTCGTCGTTTTTATCTGCATTAAGTCCTCTGAATCTCAGATGCAGTTCCCTCTTACATCACAATGTTAAATTAGTCTATTCTTCTACCATTTTTTTTAAATATCGATTTCATCAAAACTTTACCATTAAGGCCGTTAGCAAGTTCTTATTTCATCTAGTCCTGATAGAATGTATTTTAAATATGGCTATAATTCCTTAATATAAAGATTAAAATAATAAAATTGTATTGCAGAATATAATCGTGTTATACGAGGTATGTCTGTAATTGTCATTTAAGTTTTCGTTCATAGGACGATCGTTATATCAATAATTTGCAAAATGATGTAAATAGGATTAAACTTCACATCATAAAATTCAATTGACATTCAGTTTGCTTGAATCTTCTTCACGTCTTCTTGAGATTATAAAATAATCCAACCATATTCCAACATCCTCGTTATTGATTCCACGATTTCATGAGGGTTAAAAGATACTTTGAAGTTATCTGATTAAAACAGATCCTCAAAGTATTTGAATTATTTCGCGCTCTTTCACATCTTCATCAATTCTCCTAATTCCTAATTGATATGATTGATATTTTAAGTTCGTTTTTTTAATATAATTTCATCAATGTTCACCAAAAATTGAACAGATTAAGTAGCAAAATCCAGCATTTAATTGGCTGATTCATCTCTGGTGAATTATTTAACATCACATATTCGTGATTCCGAGATTAATGGTGGATTTTCCGAAATGATGTGATACGGAACGAGTGCATGGATGCACTTTGCAACATGCGTGACTGCAAGTAACGTAATACTGCAAATATTTCACGCTGCATATACAGCCTCGTTACAAATGCTATACATATAAACAATAATCCGCTTTCAATTGCGTTATTATTTATTGTGCAATCTCAGGAATCTATTATGTTTATTTTATAATCAAATTATCTGCGTGCAATTCCATTTATTGGCTGGTGCTGAATCGTATCGATTGCAAAAATCCTGGCGATATCATCATATGGTAATCTTACATCCATTGTGCAAAATGAATTCAAATATTCTATTTGTGAAACCTGAATCAAGCAATGTATATGTTACAATTAATTAAAAATCTTTTAACTAACATATGTGATCATATTATTAAGATTGTAATAGGTTATTTTATAAAAAAAATATTATATACTTTATAAATTGTTTAAGTGTCCTATATATTTACTTAATAATGTTCAATAAGTCACAACGTTATTTTTTTTCACAAATACATAAAATAAGTTACTGTCAGTATTAACCTTTCCCTTACCATGATATGTATTTGGTACACCATATGAAATTCTGAGCGCCGTATCTATTATATTATATATATATATATCGATATGGATAGTATATCGAGATTCGATCTTCTATCGAGATCTTTATCAAACTCCGAAGTCATAAGGTCCAAGCGAGAGGTCATGGACATGAAGTTTATTTTCAAGGGATTCGAGATGCTCAGAAATCTCCTCATTAAAAGTTTCATTCATTTCGCCTTCGGATTCATCCAACATATTGTAGAGTTTCTCAAACATTGCAATGTTTCCAAGATTTATTTTTCTTCGTCAGTTTTATAGCTTGGATGAAACTGCCCTAAGAATATAGTGACATGCGATAATATTCGTTTTCTTTCCCAGAAGTTCCAGGTTAAGCCTATTTTTATGTTCTAATATATCTGCTAGATATGCTACTCTTTTCAGCTAAGTTTTGTCGATAAACTATACCAAAAGATCATGTTTCTCTTGCACTTCTAAGAACAACTTAATTTCATCTTTCAATTCAGACACGATTCACAGCACTTCCTTTCGACAAACAGAGTAACATCGCAGGCGAATAGAACAACATGGTGATCAGAAGCGATGTCTTTGCATAGCTCTTTAAATAGACGGTTATTAAAAGCTCCAGATTTGATTTAATTTACGATTTTTATCAACGAATGAAGTACCTCTTACAGGAAAGTCTTATTGAAAAGGGCATACTGGCGAATCATGCAGTTTGCTTGGGGAACTTCTTTTACTTTTTTCTGAAAGCCCGATTTTGACCCAAGCATAGATGGTGCACCATCCATAAAACCCCACACAAGTTTTTTCCACTTTAATCTTTCAGTCTCAAAAACGGTATTTATCTTCCCTATAATGTCTTACCTTTTTGTAGTAGTTTCAAGTTCACTACAAAATAGCAACTGTTCTTTGATGTCATCTGAATGAACATATTTCACGAAGACATGCAACTGAGCACACGAGCTTATGTCTGTTGATTCATCAACTTGAAAAGAAGACAATGGTAAAACCTTGATTTCATTCAAAATCTACTCTTTAATGCCTTGGTTTTTTTTTTGCTCAGCCATTTCCAATGCGACTTCATATGATGCCTGCACTGATGCTGTGAACCATTGCTGAAAACGTCCTGTTCGATCAAGTCTCTGATGTTTGCAACTTATTTCATGCCAACGAAAGAACTCCAAATCCTTTTTCATCAAATCATGACTGAGAACAAGTTTGCACAATACGCATTATGGCTTCTCTATTTCATTGCTAGTCAAGTTTGTAAAGTCGAATTTCAGATATTCCTCCGAATACTTAGGTTTTTTTTCTTATTAAAATAAAAATTACATTTTGGTGAGTATTTTTTTTAGTTGATTATAAGTTGGCGACCCCTAAGTTGGGAACCAATAATTTAATAGGTAGTCTAAATTAAGTTTATCGCTCAACCATTTCGGTAGTAAGCTAATTTAAAATCTGTTGTCCGCTACTTATTATCCGTACAAATTTATTTATCCACTATAGAATATAAAAGTAAAATTAAATAGATTTTAATAAACAATGAGTGATATACATTATTTATATAAATTATGAAATCCGAAGCAAATAATTGATTCTCAATTTAAAATCATATTTGCAAAAATATCGCTATCAATTTATAACGCCATCTATTTTCGTTAATAAAAATAATGTTTTTCTAATATTATTTATCATATAAATTAAATATGCTTTTTAATATGGTTTGAAAATATGATTTAATATGATTATTTATATTTTTGTCGTCGCGATGTCGCTTTGAATTTCGCAATACCTAAATTATATATAAATGGATAATGTTAAAACATCATCATTAATTATTCCGGATGACGTCTCATTTTTAAGCCCCTGTCATGATGATATGATCAACAGATTCGTGACGCATCCAAATCGTCATTTTCCGTGATTTGTTGATGATTTGACCTGGCGAGTGTGTAATTTTCCACCGAAGACCAATTTTGTGCAAATCTCATAAACAATAATCAATCAAAATATTCCATGTGATTGCGGAAAAAAATGTTATTTAAAGCCCTCGTTTCATTCCATAAATCAATAACAAGAAAAGTGTAAGACATCTTGACGTCAATGATGAAACAACATACTAAGTGTAATGTAATAAATAATGTTTACATAAAATTACCCAATTATTACCTATTATAATCCAATCATATATGTTTTGCTTGGAGTTCAGAATGAAACTAAAAACAAATATTTGACAAACGTTAAATAATATTTTTTAGCGCGTGATCCGTTACGAAAACATTCGAATAGCTCTTTCCTTGATTATTCAAATAATTCGTAGTTCTAGAAGACCGTTGATCTGATATACAAGATTTGGATTGACGTCAATCCTTATTTAAAACTATTTGCCAATTTGCACCAAAAAACAGTTATAGAATGGCAATACATGGCAAAAATTGCGTTTATTACTTCAAACTGTATGCTTGTTAATAGCATTACAATACCATTGTATATAGCAAATACTGTTTGAATTAAATAATACAATACTGTATTAAAATCTAAATAATCAATGCTTGATATATTTTAAATCACCCTTTACCTTTCAAAGTCATAAGCTGTGCCATCAATGATTTTACTATAAAAAATAATTGCCATCAATTGTACGTCGTATTAAATGCAAAGTGCAACAAAAAGAACCAAAACAACATTTCATGCAAGCAAACAATAAAATAAAACCGGAAAAATTTATCAAAGCCTTTAATTTCATATATTAAATTACAAACCTTGAATACATTGTGAAAATTGAAATTAATCATGAGATTAATATTATATTGGCTCATAAATTTTTGCTTATTATTGTATTTATTGTTAAAAAACACAGTCCCTCAGCACATTTTTCTTCGCCAATTGAATCGGTTTTAAACATTTTTTTAATCTTAAAAATCAATAAATGTAAGTGTTGATTTTAGGGCTTAAATCAGGAAATAGAATTTCGAAAGATGCTCACAGATAAAGCAAAAAATCTCAAATTTTGAGAACAAGTTACTCAACTCATATTTTGAACCAGATCCATGAAACACAGTGCGGAATTAAAATAAACGTCTTGAGTTCCATGAGCCAAAGAATTTAAAACCATATAAGAAACATATATTGTTTTTTAACCCTTTTATTTTTCCCATCAGACTTTAATTAGGGATAATAAAGGAAAAAGTATTGCGTTTTTCCCTTTGCCTTCTCCAGGAGCCCGCAATCTTCGTCACGGCTGCCTCATGCAGCCCACCACGAGGAGCGTCTTGAGTCGCGGGGTAGTAATGATGGGGCTCCGCAGCCCCGAGATGGACTCGCAGCATACGCGACGGAAATCCAAATTTTACCTCCGTAGAAGGGGCGATTAATTATCTCCGACCGTTCATTTAACCACGCCGAAAAGGAGGAATAATCAAAATGAGAACGATAATTATTCAAATATAATCGCGAATTATTCCCACGCTCATTCCAGTCTATAAACCCGGATTAAACGCAAATAAGGTTATTTTGTATGTTTGACAGGATGCACAAAAAATCATTAATTTAGAAACCGAAAATACTTTTTATTTTCCTCAAAGATCAACCTTTATAAAAAAATTCAGTCTGGAAATTTCAAAAATGCTTCCTTTCATCTTACCAACTTGAAATTACCAACAGAATGAATATTTAGAATTTAAATATCATCGAAGATGTTAACAAACCCTATCAACATCGAGCGTATGGAGAGATGTGCGTTAGTATATTTGTATAGTTATAAATTAGCATATTCTCAATAAATATGCTATAAATACGGCTTTACACAAACGCAAATAAATTCAAAGATATAATTTTTTTAAACATATATAATTTTCTTATATCAAACGAAAAAATCCATTGAATATTATTTAAATTCTTGTCAAAATTCAGTCAATTATTTCAAATGTCTGAAAACACAGTGTTTATGTTGTCACACCAGTGGACGTATCTCAAGTGCGACGTTCGGGTTTATCCAACATCTTCTAAAAAATGCGGTTTACCGTTAAAACAGGCTCAGTTTAAATAACTTCAACATACGATTGATAATCGCTTCTTTGATAGCTTTGTCTAAAGATAGGCTAAATATTCTGTAGGATAAATATTGGTTTATAATACGAATAAAACCGCGAATAAAACATCGTCGAATAAAATCGCAGCATTAGTTTTGTTAATAGACTAGTCGAGCATTTTTTTTTATAGAATCAACACGTAAAGAATTAACAGAACAGACGATGGAAAAACCTACTTTGACAAGCGTCAAATATCACGTTTTAAACAACATTTCTTACATAAAAATCGTAAAATGCTATAAAAATTTAGAATAAAATCAAATAAAAAGAACCATTAAATAATTAAATTTATTAACACTCCAATGCATGCAGAATCAATATAATCTGGTTGTTAGGTTCCAAAAGTATGACAACTACTATAACATGCTCAATAACATCGCATATTTCATATTCACAAATTTAGTTTTGCATTCTATATTTTTGTCAATAGAAAATTTGTGTTTGGATGAAATGGTTGCTTGGTGTAATATGTTCAAAACTTACTTGTAATTGGGTATTATACGAAGGTTGCGTAAACTGTATGAAAATTATAATAGATTTTTTTTAACACTAAAACATCGAATATGTATGAATAAAACAACATTAATTTAGACTTAAGTCATTGATCGGCCCAAATCAAATCAATAACATGTTTTCAATATATTGCCTAATGAAGCAGCCTTGTTATCCCACACTACATTTTTAAAAATAGGGAAAATATTTTCATGGAATTCTCTAAATATAAAAAAAATCAATAATATATGTGCCCAAGGCCTCCATAGTGCGCATCATTGAAGGTGCGGTTCCAACAAAGACATTACCACGCCTTAATATATTACATGAAGTCGTTTTGGCTACAACCTTTGAGATACCACAAAAAAGCGATTTGAAGCAAAAAAAGATTTAAAGGTAGGATTTTCTATTATATTTTAAATGATGATAAAATGATTTTTTTTATCGAATCCAATATATTTAACATTGTGTGTACTTGTGTATTTTTTTGCACTTCTCAAAAAATTGTTATATGTGGTATCCACTATAAGTTTTTATCTGCTTAATGAGATGC
This sequence comes from Stenopsyche tienmushanensis, assembly GCA_008973525.1. NCBI lineage: Eukaryota > Metazoa > Arthropoda > Insecta > Trichoptera > Stenopsychidae > Stenopsyche > Stenopsyche tienmushanensis. Next base: position 729,325 of record WACJ01000143.1, read on the forward strand.
CAAACCGAGTTTTTCCATGGATTAACACATTCCAAGCCGTTATAGTTCGCACAAAATATCGCCTAAAGTCCATGCCATTTTGGAAGAATACACCAAATAGCAAACATAAGTACATTTGTAAAAATTGATAAAAATTGATGATTGATATTGATTCAAATCTAGAATAAAAATGGTCGTTTAAATTATCATTTTAATTTTATTCCTTCCTCTCGTTACAGAATATACTCGCTATCAATTTTAAGTGCTCAAATATTTATAACTTTAGCAGCAACAATTTTAGTCTAGTTCAATTTAGATAATCAAGCAATGTGAATGTAACAAATTTGTTATGCAGTGTGCTTTAATATAAAACGTGCGTGAAAGTGTAGCCGATGAAAAGAACAATATTTTATACAACGCGACGTTAATAACAATTGACACTTTCGTAGTCATCTCTGCAGAATGCTAGTAAAAAAAACGCGCATGTATCTTTAGCGTGGGCTATTTAACATCTCCACGCAAAAGCGCTGTTGGTCTGATCAGATTTAATTCTCCAGATTAACAGCGACATCTTCCATCTCTCTTCAGATGCAATGTGTTATTTTAACAGCGCCATCTCTTGTGGCCCTGCGGAGACATTGTACCTTCATACCGACCGATCGCTTCTTGCGCGTGTACCATTGCCGGTTGGAGTGCAGAAGGCGGGAGTCGGGAGAGTCGTCGAATAGCCTTGGTTGCGGGAGATCGTCCCTCCTGCAGCCAGATCCGTGCGCTGTCATCTCAACAAGCACGTGGGGTGGGGAGCCACCCGAGAGCGCCCCGCTTCAATGTTACATATCCATATAAGATCTAAATCACCTAAAAAAATCAGCATTAAGATTATAAAATGCGATTGGATTTTACATCCTCGAAGCACATTATCGACAAGCTGAATAATGGAATTACTAGTTTATACAACAAACGGTGGTGGCTATGAAACTTGATGTTGTACGAGGTATGTTCAGAAAGTAAGTGTACTTAATTTTTATGTTTTTTTAGAAAACGTATATTTAAAAAAAAACAATCACAAGATCTTATTAATTCGACCCGTGTGTATATCTAGGGAAGTCAGGAGAATACGGTGGGTGGTTCAAAACATCCCAACCAAATAAGTCCAAGAGCGCCTTGGTGTCTAAGGCGTTGTCGTGCAACAAGCACACACTCCTTGGTAGCATTCTTCTCCTTTTGTTTTGAATACATCCATTTATCCAGGATTGGTTCTTAAATTTTATAGATGATGTTTTTGGTCGCACAATGTCTAAGATGTTCTTCATTGCTTTCAATCTTTGTTATAATTTTCATAATAATGAAATAAGACTTATGTTACAAAAAGTAAATTCGTCTAAACGTAAAACATTATTTCAGAGATATTTTTTTCACCATATCTAGGCACAAGCTGAACGCAAACGAGAGCGTACAATAGTGATAAAAATTCTTTCGAGAAGACTTAATAATACTGGAATTTCCATTTGAAGTCAAATTCTTGATATTGTAACGTAGAGGGGAAAATAAATAAAATAGGGAATTAATCAATTTTCAGCTTAGTCTGATCTGTTTTACTTTTTAATTTGATTCAATTACTGAGCAAGTCTTAAAAGTGTTTCTAGCTAAGTCTTGGGGGCCGACCGATCGTCTTGGCCGCAGGAAGGCATGTTCTTCTTGCGGCCGATAAATGCTCCCAGCATCACCGCCCCACGTTACCGCCAATATAGTGTCATTTGAATTCATTTCTACAGAAGAAAATGGTATCTATGTGGTGTTTGCTTAGTGGTGCTCCGTGTCCTTCGTGTAGTATATATTAAGAAAAAATTATAATATACTTGTACTTATGCCTACTTTTAAAACGGAGTATTTCCCAGAGAGGCAGCAGTTGATCTTAATCGCCCCCCAAATTTACTTTGGACCACAAATGCGTACATCCTCCATTGAGAACCCCATATATAGACATTATGGATGTACCTCTTTTTCTTTAATGGACATTTCAGAAGCCTTAGATTGGCATAAGAATGTATGTGGTTGCACTTTGATTATAATAATGAAAAAATATTTTTTTTTACACACAATTGCATCTCATCGAATTTAATTCAATTTAATTAAGCAACACGCCCGCGTGTATATCTTATAAATCTATTCCAACTTTAATACTACTTCTTAGTTGCCGTCGTTAACTTGTGACGTAAAGACGAAGCAATATTTTGGTGTTCCATCCAAAATCGACATTCCAATAAAACAACATAAATTTAAATTATATAAACTGTGGAAAGACATCAGTTTTCTTTTCTTGATTGCGTTTTCTCGGGACATTTTCATTTCTCGAGCCCTAGTTTCATCGAACCGGTTCAACCAGTAGAGTGTCTGTTTCATAATAGATTCGCTATTAATTGCGACGAATCAATGAACGCCTATTATTATTTCATCAAAAGTGGTCCATTACATCTAACACGGTCCATATCCATCTTCTGACATTGGACAGAACTATCTTTTTCGTAATCTATTTTTTTTCCTAGTCTGTTACGGTTTACACCTGCTCACTTATGATAGGTTATTGTCATAGTCACCGACGCATTTTTGTAAGTATGTCAAACAAGTGTTGGATAGATTTCATAGCCCGTGGGCTTTAATAAAGTGCCCAAAAAATATCACATTTTACCTGATGTATCGATGATGTCGTCAAGCAACGTCGCGATCCAAGGATGATGTCAATAAATATGAAAATGAGCATCAGACTTACGACTTAAACTTAGTTTAAAATTATGAGACGTGCAATGCCGATGAAAAAAAATTCGAAATTTCAACCTGTTCATGTCCTCGCTTTTTCATAGCCACTTGCTGCTTCAAAAAAATTACTGACTCAACCAATCATAATGGTATTGCTCAATTTAAAATTACTGGTGGATGAATTTCTTAACATCCAGGAAAATAATTGTTTATGCGGTGCTATCATTTGCATTTGCAAATTAATTCACATTTCTATAGATTCTAATGTACATTATCCATTAAAACATTCCCCTATTATTGCATTTCACAAAAATTCGGTTCAACATGAGATGCTTGGGCTTACAAACAATATTTAATTGAGGCTTATCAATCAAATATGTCATATTTACTTTTGAATTCCATTAAAATATCTATTTAAGAGACAGCGGTGGATGAATTTGACTTAAAACGAGACTAGAGATTGAGAATAATTTAACATGCTTGTAATAAGCATGAAATAGGACCCATTAGGACTTTTTCCATCTATTGTAATCACTCACATCTTGTTAATAATGTTTTACACTTCTACATAATATTTATTTGTGGATTAAATGTGATTTTAATGAATAGTAAGGTGAATTATATTTTTTTAATACTTTGGTTGCTGGAATTTTAATGTTATGATGTAAAAATATTAAAGCCAAGTACTTTATGTATTTGTACTACTGACTATATAGTTTTGTTGCATATAAGAGAACATTATATTATAATATAACAGGACAATCAAAATTGAATGCAGTTTGACGATGACCTTGTTTTAAAATGCAGGAAACAAGTCACTCATTTTAAAAATCTTTAAAAAAAACTATTTCATTACATTGACTACAAACATTATTCGTTTTTATGCTACAAATACTAAAATACTTACGTATTTGCACCTATATAATTAAACTGGAAGCAATCAATGTATGCATTTAAACAAGGCTACCATTATTTATAGACCAGATGCCATTGATTTTTAATGTACCTATTTTGTTAATATTGATCTTATTTCTTAGTTTTTTTGTATGTAATTTAAATAAGAATAATAAAAAAATATTGAATTTTCATTATTTAAAAGAGTTTTGGACAGAAATTCCCGTTTATTGCGATGCTATAAGATAAAATTAAGTGACCTTTATCATCTCATCGCGATTAAAAAGAGAATCGTCCAAAATTTTCTTAATCGTCTGCAAGAATTGATTACAATTTTTTTTCCAAACTAATAAAAAGTAAACTAGTGAATGTAATCCCGAATAATTCGGGATTGAAATTACATGTTTTATATTTTTACATTACATTTTATATGTTTTTCAAATTGTTATATTAACCTTTCCCTACCGGTGATGTATTTACTACACCTCAACTCTAATAATGGGAATATCGATATGAAGCATAACAGATGCGGGGTTCAGAATTTTTTCATTCCTCCGTAATATAATTACGAATCACATCAAAGTATTATAGTATATAAGTATTCATCTGCAGCGACGGAAATAAATAATTTGTCGAGAAATCGGGAGTTTTGCGAGTTTTAGTCCGTGTCTCAGCAGATCAGAATTTTATCAGTCACGTTGATGGTATTATACGAAAATGGGGGCTCGCGCGATCATCAACTCGATCTAGTATTTAAATATTTGATGACGATACCTTCAACGAGTGTGGAGGCTGAGCGTGCATTTTCAGCAGCAAGTTGCCTGGCTTCCAAAATCAGATCCAGACTGAATTACAAAACACGCGATGCTTTAATGTTACTTCGGACATATTTTAAAAATACTATTTTTATCCCGGTCTCGAGATCCCGGGATCGAAATTTTGGCTCGGGATTGGGTTCCCTACTCATAACAGTCCCCTTTCTCGTTAAACATTGATCCGTTATGATGAACGTATTTTTGTTGCCATCTGATCATCTCCGTCATCTTGCTTGATTTCAGCGGCTCCGATGCAAACGGACCCACATGCGAGTTCATACACTCCGAAAAACACATGCGGAGCGGGGAGCAGTCCGTAGGCCTTCAGTTTCCTATAAAAACAACAAATATTGGGTTGGAAACTATGAAACGGGCGTTGAATAAAAACTAAAACGAAAATTGCTATTTTTCACGTCATTTATTATATTCAAACGAAATAACTTCCATTAGGCTAAATTATCATTTTTAAAGTTAATAAACAATTCAAAGTGTTTTATAATATCATTTTGGTTGTTGTATTTTCTATTCTCTTAAAAATAATTCATAATTACGAAAAATATCAGTCGGTTAAATGTCTGGTTGAACAGTGATTGAAGCTTTATGTGGTGGTGCGTTATCATGCAGTAATATTGCATCGTTCCGATTGAGCAATGCTGGTTAATTTTGATTTTGGAAGGAATAATGGATCACTCTTTTGGAATTCCACCATATGATAACCATAATCTTTTTTGATGAAATTTCGGCTTAGGCGTGTGTCCTGTGGGTGTATTGTTATCTAACAGTTTGCTTGATCGTTTTCGATTATGATACAATATCCACTTTTTGTTGTGTGTGGATTGGCTTCCACGGTCGTCCTTAATTCCTCGTTATCTATATGGAGCGGCTCGCTGACAACACTCAAACTGCTAGAACAATTTTTTTGGAATCGATACCGAGCATTTTTTTATTAGTGGATTCATCTACGAATGTGTGATTAGTATTTTTCGAAACCTGGGTTGCGCTTTGATTCACTCAGTCGCAGCTGAACACAGACTTTGCCCTAACACCCGTTTCATAGTTTCCAATCTGATATTTTTGACAAATTTATAAAATGTTAAAAAATACATTTCTGATTAATTTATTATTCTTTTCTTCCCGATATTCCTAATGTTGTGAAGGTTTCGAAGTACTAATTTATTTAATTGGCTAGGTTAATGCTTTTGCTATTAAGTTCTTGTGGTAATTGGAGCATCCGCAACTGAACCGGCTTTGGAGTGGAGTATCTTCTTTTTTTAAGGATAGGAAGCTGTTTTCCCTCGACATCCATTAGTTGTTCACCTATGTTGAACTATAGCCAGCCAGAAGAATAATAATATAGCATGAAAAGGGTACATTTAAATAAGTCCAATGATAAACTATTCAATTTTTAAAAAAATCAAATATATCCAAAAATATGAACGACATAAATCTTCTGCCTTAAAACAACAGGTTGCAAATTTTATAGGCTAAAAATTATCAGCACGAAACCCATTCTATCTTAATGTGCTGCTACCAACCATTTTCAGCAAAGATCCAAATTGGCACAGATCAAATCAATACAAGAAAATTTCATTGGCGTGTATTTTGCGTCACAAGGCGTCATTGATGTCAACCGCTCAGACATTTAACACAAGATGTCTTCAACGCTGGGTCGCATTGAGAAACCGCGATTAAACTTCAGCACTCCACAAGAGGCGTACTATTCAATTTAGAATTCAAATTGAGCAAATACTGCGTTTCTAGCCGGCACTTATTGTGGCGGCCTTGTATGCTCAAAAGTGAAATTGAATTATTCCTTTCGTACGAATTAACCATATATCACAAACACCTGTGATGTCAATTTCATGCTGTGTCATAATCTGGCAACGACCTCTACAGCCACGATCGCTCTTCAGCTCTTGATGGATGCTGATGTCCATTCGAGGGTTCGTCTGTCGGATTCGATTGTTAACTTGAGCTAAATTCACGTCAATTACAATGTCTTCCAGGAAACAGATAACGAAATCGTGCTTTGCTATCAGTTTTCGAGTGCATTCGTGTATCATGTAGAAGACGACCTTAGCGCTTTATCCATAAATTATATTTAAGCGTAACATTCACGAAAATTTATGACACTATTTCCACACGTTTGAAACGGCTGTAAGCAGGTTATTTAGCAAAACGAACGGATAAAAGATAGCCAGAGTTCGTCATGAAACAATAACCGTAAAAATTTCCATAATAAAATTAAAAGTATATGTAAATTGAATAAATAAATTGATTTCACAACATATATTAAATAATAGAAGCTAAAGACAGCTCTTCCTGTATTGGACTATATAGAAAATTAGCACCGAAAGTCTAAATTTATCGTTTGATTGAAATTTTACCTCTTTGATGATAAAGCGCCATATTCATTTATGTAATTGACAGTAAATCAATTCACCGAATCATCAATCCGTCGATTTTAAAACCAGCTGGACTACAATATTTAAAAAATAATGCGTCAAGGGTCATTCATTAACCTTTGTGTGATTTCCGTATTAAAGGCTTTATTCATACTAGAAAAACCGGTTATTATTTGTCTAGTACCACTGAACTTCATCACACTATGTCATTCAATACATCCTACGCTATTATATAATACGCATATTATAAAATCTTTTAGAATTTAAGATGTATATCAAGTGTTGGTATAGTGGATTAGGTGCTGAATGCAATATAAAAATGTATAAAGGTACTGGATTAAATTCAGATTTTGGAAAAAATATTCACTGCACCATCAGATTTAAGAGATCAAAAGTATTAATATTTCTAATCGATCATCTCGATTATGACTTATCCTGATTGCATGGATCTGAATACAGAGACAATCAATAAATTTATGCAAGATTGCTTATATGTGACTCATAAAATAATTCAAATATCATTTGAATATAATGATTATTTCGTTACTCAAGCATAGATCCCATGGAATCAGAATAAATCTGAATCGAAGACTAACTAAATTTGTTGGTATTGATATTTTCAATCTCCCTAATTTGTTGGTGTAGTGAAAACTTCTTCCAAAATCTTGTTTTTGAATCCGAACCTTTTATGGTAATAGTTCAGGATTTAAGCCACTATACTTGGTTGTGACTATAAATACGCAGCTTGTCAAAAAAACCTATATCGATCGTAAAATATAAGCTATTTATTGCCAAATTTTTCGCTTCTCTATCTTATAAATCGTTTTAAATTTTAAGGGAAATGTGTAATAATTTCATTCAGTTGATGATAAAGATGTATTTAAATCTGCATGAATCTGATATTTAAATCCATATTTTAAAAAAATAATTACAAATGTCAATCTATTATCATAGATTATTTTGCACGGTTTCACACAGTTTCACATCTTTCTTTTGTGTATATTTCGTAATTTTCAATAATATCAGCAGATCAATTTCCCAATGGTCACAAATGCATACGTTTATATCGCTGCAATCATTATTGAACCAAATGCTTTTTACAACATGTCATTTTCCTTGTTTAAATTTTGTGCATCTTTCTGCAAGAAATATTCAAATGTCGCATCAATCTAAATAATGAATGCAGATTCGTCATTGATTTTAACATCAGACATTTCTAAATTATTCATCACGATGCATATCGTATTTGGAGACTAATATCAGGTCGGTCCAAAAGTTCGTGCGCATTTTTGGGAAATTTTTAAATGGACTGACCTAATAGTTAATGATTGACTAAGTCAATTTGCTGAAAATTAAAATCATTCATATATAGCGATTCCGAATCATGGAATATTTTCTGTAATAATTCAATAATCGATTTAATTTCAATTTATATATTACGATTTTGACAATTGAAGCTATCATTTTTAAGTTTGATTTATTATATATTTAAGAATGTTGACTAATTATCATGAGCATATTTGTGAAACTGGATTCTTGGGTTTGGTCCATCTAATTGGTTTTGATGAACATAATGATAATGATCATATTATTATAATATGTAATTCTCGATCTTATACAATAAGTTATGATAGATTTTCCAAGTTGATAGGTAAAGCATATTATTTTATATTTATAATTCTGAAGTAAAAACATAAGGATAATGTTCGTTTAGGCTTTCTTGTGATACAACATAGAGGGTTTTAGAGCAAGGCAAAATTATCCAAAATGAAAGAGGATATCTCTATTGATCCGGAAAATCTATCTATCTATCAATCACCCAAATCAATTGATACGTAGTCCAAGAACTTATTATACCCACGTTTGGCTTAATTGTTTTGAAGTTGTATTTATTATTTACATTATTTACATATGATTTAATAATATATTTAGCTTGGAGTATGCATATGGTACGTGACATGAATTTTAAAGACGAATTTTGTGTATTTCTGGTCCAAATCTTCCTCAATTTTTACACAATACGGATCATTCGAATGAAATCAGCTCTTTGTCGTTTCAAAAGCGCGTATATTTCAAAGTAAATCCAATTGTCTGACATCACATTTACAAAAATTCGTGCATAGGAATGAACGAATTGTCATCTAATCGAAGGCCATCCTGCTCACCGCCGAAGAATCGCAATTAAACCGCGTTATGTGAAAAATCCATTTCAAGTTAATCCGATACGAGTAAACACACACCCAGTATTTTTAATAAAATACCAAATCCATTTCAAGATAAAGCAATATATAACGAAGGCATTAAAAAGCTGTTTTTGTCTTCGAAAAATAGGCGGAACACCATCATGATTGAGCGACGCGCTAAAATTTCTCAAATGGAATTTGGTCCAAAGTCTTTATGAGAGGTGTGCGAAATCCTTGAAAATACATATGCTGAATTATTGGCGTAATATGGTGACCTGTCCTTATTGTGTTTTTTTTGGACCACGTGCGATTTAGGCGATTTCGTAGTGGTCCAAGAGCCTTCGGCCGCATTGCAAAATTTGTTTTTGGCAGGCATTTTTTGGAGTAGCTCCTGAATTTCACAACTTTATACATGCAACAAATGTGATTTTCGGCTAGCTGAATTACTTCAAGATGATGATGCAACAATATTTCAACAGTACCAACCTAAAGTTAAAATAATACATCCAACTCATGTGCATTAAATCCATTAGTGTGAATATATTTTTTCGACCTTGGCAAAAATATTACTAAAGCATCCAGTATGATAAAAGATCTTTATGGAGCAGTGTAAGCTCGTGACGGACCGCTCACTTGAAAACACGTGTTGTAAGTGCGTTCATGCGTAAACACGCGTTATGTTTACCTAATTTTATCGAAGGATGGTGTTATTACAATGAAAATTTTACTAAATCATTGATATAATAAAAAAAACTGTACGAGGATGTAACACAGTGGAAGTTAAAATTCTTAGCTTTTGAGAAAAAGTTGATTTTAAGCATTGCTTTTATCATTTTTTAACGGAAGTATGCACACCAAAGCTTAAAAAACACTATTTTATTTATGCGTATCTATGCAATTAGTTTTTTAAAAGCACTTAGAATATTTTAAAGGAATCTTAAGAGTTATACCGATTTTTACAAAGGATCAAATCATCGCAGAATTATCACTGAAAGTTGAAACTCTACGAACCTACTAAGGCATTGGTTACCAACCTGAGGGTCGTGATGGGTTTTCTGTGGGTTTGCCAACTTATACAATCAATTAAAAACTATTCAGAAGAATATCTAAAATTCGACTTTACTTACTTGACTAGCAATGAAATAGAGAAGCCATAATGCGTATTGTGCAAACTTGTTCTCAGTCATGATTTGATGAAAAAGGATTTGGAGTTCTTTCGTTGGCATAAAACAAGTTGCAAACATCAGAGACGTGATCGAACAGGACGTTTACAGCAATGGTTCACAGCATCAGTGCAAGCATCATATGAAGTCGCATTGGAAATGCTAAGCAAAAAAAACCTAGACATTAAAGAGTAGATTTTGAATGAAATCAAGGTTTCACCATTGTCTTCTTTTCAAGTTGATGAATCAACAGACATAAGCTCGTGTTCTCAGTTGCCTGTCTTCGTGAAATATATTAATTCATATGATATCATAAAAGAATTCCTATTTTGTAGTGAACTTGAAACTAAAAAGTGAAGATATTATAGAGAAGATAAACACCATTTTTGAGACTGGAATATTAAAGTGGAAAAAACGTGTGTCAAAATCGGGCTTTCAGAAAAAAGTAAAAGAAGTAGCTCCCCAAGCAAACTGCATGATTCACCGATATGCCCTTTTCAGTAAGACTCTTCTAACTCATCTGCAAGAGGTACTTCATTCGTTGATAAAAATCGTAAATTACATCAAATCTGGACCTCTTAACACCCGTCTGTTTAAAAAACTGTGTACACTGCAGTACGCTGCTTGTCAAAAGGAAGTGTTATGAATCGTGTCTGAATTGAAAGATGAAATTAAGTTGTTCTTAGAAGTGCAAGAGAAACATGATCTTTTGGTATAGTTTATCGACAAAACTTAGCTGAAAAGAGTAGCATATCTAGCAGATATATTAGAACATAAAAATAGGCTTAACCTGGAGCTTCTGGGAAAGAAAACGAATATTATCGCATGTCAATATAATCTCAAGGCATTTTTGTCCAAGCTGCAAAACTGGCGAAGAAAAATAAATCTTGGACACATTGCAATGTTAGATTAACTCTACAGTGTCTTATCTGAATCTGAAGGCGAAATGAATTAAAATTTTAAAGAGGAGATTTCTGGGCATCTCGAATCCCTTGAATATGAACTTCATTTTAACTTAATCACTAATCCAAATAAAAGATTTAAATGCTTTGATGTACCTTCAAGTGATTGATCTTAATTAAATCATGTCTTCAGACATATTTAAAAAAAATGGTGCATATTCATATAATATGCATTATTGTTGCTCAGCATTTATTATAATAGCTTCCTTCTCCGCTAAAAATGCATTTCACGTAAACTTCCATTTCTCGTATTCTTATGGAAATTTCTATCGTTTAAATTAGACGTTCGTCCAAAGATCAATATTTTATAATCGTCCATGTTTAAATGCCATTGATATTAGAAGCTGCATATGAAACGTTATAACATTTGCATTTTGCAACTCCTTTCAAGCGCAAAAAGCCATCGCAATCGGGCAGAATTTAATATTTTGACATTTTGCAGTTTATTAAGGAGCACAGTCATTAAAATTTCACAAACAATTATTAATTTTGAATAGATTTTTTGCCGCATACGCTTGATCAATGCCATGTGCTACATCACGCATAAATTTTCTAATGGGTGTAAAATAGAATGGATGCATGATTGTGCAACAAGTGGGGTGTTAGAAATGAACTAAAAATCAATCTTGAATTAATCAAATGGACGCAAATGCGGTTTTATGCAAATTTTTTGATCGAAATCGGAAAACTGCATGCATAATGACCAACATTCGCCGACAAAAGATGATCATAATTCGTTTTATTATATAAATTTACCGAGACTAATCTGTTTGAAAGCGTTTCTTGATGTTTGCTCTTTCGTCATTTTCCTTTCATTTATCCTTTTTTTGCAATTGCGATCGTTTGGTAAGCGAAGTTTTTGTCAAGCTCCTTTTCATAGGATCTAATGATCGATTGAGTAATTCTAGAAATAACTGAAGATTTATTTCTTCTAATACTCAATATTCATCGACGTATAATTAAGTTGTAAAAGCGAAAGTATTCTAATATTTTTAATAATTCCGCTTTTATGAGCACAATGCAAATTTATAGATATCATCAATTTTGCATAAATGTATGAAATATCTTCTATAGCTCTATATATTTACGTATTAATATTTTGCATATCATTATTTTATGTTTCATAAGAAAATATAGCATTTTTAGAAAATCGTAACAATTACAAAATATTTCAATATGAGTATATTAAGATTTTTTTTTTTTTTTGTTATAGATGCTAACATCGAACTTCTTTGCGAAATTACGATCATACCGCTATTTTACATGGAAAAATATTACGGGTTCCTAAACAAAAGGGCATTTTTTAAATGAGTAACTTTGAAGATCAGTTGGTTTCATCTGTCGATCAGATTACACACTTTTTTGTCAGTGTTTGATCAAAGGCTGGAGCATTTCTTTTAAGTAAAAAATTACAGAAACAACCCTTGGAAGGCTTTGCTCTCAGCAAACTTTTATTTCGCTATTATTTGCTGTACGAGTTTCATTGAAAAAATTCGGCAATTACGTAAACTAAAAACATCTGTGCCATTTATAGTGAAGTTCTGTCGGTTTAATAATGCAAAAAATGGCTTAGTAGAAAAACCAAGAAGTAGATTTCTCAAGTTATCGATAACTTCAGAAATTGAAGCCAATCTAAAGTTTTTCATTTAAAAAATAACGAAGAAAGAGCGAATATGACCGGGTATACAATGGCTATCAGCATAGCAGGAACCCAAAACAATCCCTAAATCAGATCTTACTACGAGAAAGGTCCTATTGTCTATTTGGTGGGATATTCATGGTATAATGTATTTTGAATTGCTGAATACAATATGAATTGAAAAAAAGAGGCCTGTTTTGATTAACCGTCACACAGTATACTTCTAACACATCAACGCGCGGCTTCACACCACTAAATTCACTCGTTAATATACTTGGATGGAGACCGTTGTTTGAACAATATGAAGATTATGTCAATTTATTTAGATCTCGAAGATAATTTAGAAAATATGAGCATAAGATAGTAATAATTCAAAGAAATATCAAAATCATCAACTATGAAAAACTTGCCCGTCAATAACGACAATGATTGAGAATTTCACCATTTGAATTTATTTATTACAGAAGTGATCTTTTGAATTTTAAAAACTGGGGATTAAAATACGGTTCATCAGAGTAGGGCTTTCATAAAGGAAATCAAATGCTAAAATGTTGTTAAGCAAAATCCTAAATATATCATTGATTTTAAATTAAAATTGCAGACCTAATCCGGCTGACGACGTATTACTTTACGACGAAGTATAAATTATTACCAGAGTTATGTTAAAATCTATTTTTTAACTATTAAAAAAAATTAAAACTGGCAAAACAAGGATAAAAAATGACTTGAATGAATTTTTTTAAACAGTCCCCATTTTGTGATTTTTTTGTGTTAGGGACTATAGTGCGTCTTTATTAATTATGAATTATATTGTTGGAAAGAGAAAATATACACAGAACATTGATGACATTGACATACTCCTATTTATTCCGAAGAAGAGAGCGATTTTGAGTCATATCGAAAATTATCATACAGCGATGAAAGTTTGTAATTAGAAAGATTAGTATTTCTCTAGTGGATGTAATAGTTGTTTTTGTGCGATTTTTTGCGGAACGCATCTACCGCACAAAAAAGGTTTAAGTGTTATTATTAATATAAGATAATACAGGATTTATTATTGAGTTTTGAATTTTTTATTGATATTTTAATGAGTCACTCCTGTTCAACTTTAATAATCGTTTGATTATTTTTTTTTCAGGATCAGGAAATCTGTCTTAATTTGGATCAGGACGATCGACCGTATATATTTATACTGGATTTTTTTACACAATCTGAATTTGAATCCAATTATTTATGATGTGAATCCAGGAACTAAATCGCTACACCTAAATTCGGTATATTTTAACAAAATCAAAATATAAGAGATCGATACTTGTTTCTTACGTAGAATTCTGTTGATGTGTAATGACACAAGGTTAGTATTTATTTTTATTAATATGTTCATCATCAGAATGCCACCTTCTTGCGTATCAATTATTGATATTTAATTTGCTTAGGTATTGCTTAAAATATCAATTTGGACATTCATAATATACTGTAAATAATGTTGATAAATACAGGGAAAACCAAATGTTTAATAATCAACTATTTGAATGCGACTTTGCCTATAACAAATCTAAATCCATCTTTCAAAACTGGTTTATATTCAGTATTATACATTCACGCAGTTTGTAGGTGTTTTACTATGACCAAACAAATCCGAGACATATTCACAGAGCATTAAAATTTCATTACTGTGTCAAATGCTAAATTTTGCGAAATATTTCTGCGATGAATGCTTTCGCAAATCCAACATATTTTTTAAGATATTTATTTATGACTTCGAATGTGAATACCATAAAGCATAAACGCACTTTATAGACGTCAGATATACATCAAATTGTAATAATGCTATAAAAATTAGCACATGAAAGGAACCGTAAAATACGATGAAGGTATATTTTATGATGGATATCTTCATATTTATTAGCGGCGGTTCTTCCATATATTTAAAGCTATAAAAACATAAAAAAAAATCTTGAATTCATCAAGCTAAAACGTACGCACTCATAATGAGGCACTGTTTAGCTATTAAAAAAACATCATTGCGTACTCAATACTATACTCCAATAATGCGCAATGACCATTGAAGGAAGACCGAAACGTTTTTTGTCAAAATCACAGATGCGTACAACAATTGTGCAATTGCACCGGTGATAAAAACGATTTGTGGATATTGAACAAAATTTTAAGGAAGTTTAGTGAAAGTGACCACGTGGTTGTATCGCATCCTAAGGAATTCAAATCCACGTAGCTGAACCGGCGATGTGGTCGATAGCCACATTTTAACTGTGTCAAGGTGCATTCAATCGCACATAGCTCCCCTTCCACATACTGCAATTAATTTAATATTAATAATAATTAAATATTAATTAACGTCTCTTTTGGCCGCGTGTTGTTGTAGTGAGTTAAATATTTGACTCTTATTATAAAGGTTCGGGTTCAAATCTAGACTGTGTAAAGATGTTCACCATAGCGACGAAATTTAGGAGATTCGAAATTCATTTAAGAAATTTACTTGGCTTGGACTTCGTTATAACACGGTCATATGGTTCCACAAAAACGTCTTTTAAAATTCGTGCTACACGAGGTTTAGAATTCGTGCAAAATGATTCTACGTTACGTTCGTTTTTAAAAAATCGACAAAATCTATATTTACATATTTTTTTGAAAAAACTTTAATAACCTACAATTATTCATCATCCAGTTTTCATCATCAGAGAACTCTGGTTCAGGTAGGTTTATTCAACATTTTGACTAATTATTCTTCGTTCAATGTACAATCCTCCAACATTTCTTCCACAACTTGAACATCAAAATCATCAAATCCTTATTCACAAATACCATGACAAATGTTAATTGGTATTCATCTTCTATTAGTGCTACATTTTTTCCAGAAACTACTTCAGGTCACAGTTTTTAACAGCAAGCACATAAAATAGATTGTTTTATTTCTTCATATTTTCTGTATAACCATTAAATTATCATTTCGATCGACATCAAATGTTCAACGAATATAATATAAGGTAGAAGTCATTCCTTGGTTCATGAGCTGTGCTATAGACGTATTGGTTGATGATAAAAATAATATTTCAACATTTGGATTTTAGCGTGTTGTACAAAATATATCACAAATCATCAACCGTGTTACATCAAAGCCGCGTTAGAATAAACCCGTGTTATATGATGAGCAGGTATAATATGATTTTGGGGAAAAAAAATCAATTGAAAATATTACACACAATTTCATCTTTGAAGCAATAGTTTGCAGTATACTCGTAAATTAAAAAAATAACGAAATAAGATCCAAAATTTTGGCCGGATCGAATACCAATGCAAAATATATTGCTTGTAGATTTGATTTTTTCTTATTGAAAATTATATTTCGGTGGAAATAAGTTTAAAACTCAAGAAGGAATCAAAAAAGTGTTAAGTCTCTTATCATATGATAATCATCTAGATTCTAGAAAGTAAAATTACAAGAGTGGGATATTTTTGTTTTGTTTCAAAGTTGGCGCACCTGGTATATAAGGAGGATTTTAAACATCAGTTTGTTTGATCCCGCGTGTTTGTCGGCCATTTTGTTCAGTTACAGTAAATTCTTCCAACGAAGGAGTCGTCACGCGCTCCTACCACCTGTGGAAGTTTATGGTAGTGAAATTATGAGTCGACAACATATCACGAGATGAGTTAAGTTATTCAAAGATTGCCGTGCTAGTACACACGATGAGGAGAGCTAGACCATAAGTGATTTCGTACGAGCTTGTTTAAAAAATTGAAGAACAATTGCAAAATTACCACCGTGTGATGCTTGATGACCTTCACGAAGAATTTCCTGACATTTGTCGAAGTTTCCTTAGTGTTATTGTGTCGGAAAAACTTGGTTATAAGAAGTTGTGTACGAAATGGATACCCAGTATAGAAATGTGTCGATCTCGACAGCGATTAGATTGAAAAATAGTTCAATATATTTGTGAAGTAACCATGTGAATTTCAATTAAGTACAAGCATTTTTCGATCCTACATAAATGTTGTAACCTTACTTTTTGGAAGACCCTCGCATATAAAGATTCATATAATAAAAATAGGCAAACCAAGTGACAGCAGACCCATCGAAAGACCTAGACTGCACTTGATTAATCAAGTTAAAAAAGACACCACATGTCTGTACCTAAGCAATTGGAGGAAGAAAGCCCAAGACGGACAAAAATGGCGATATGCGTTGACGGCTCTCTTATAGGGCTATAAGCAGCACCAAAAATAAAAGTAAAGTAAGTAAGTTCATGGATTATCTCCAGCCTAATTTTTCTCATTTCTCATAGCCGTATCTTAATTTAACCACATGTGTGAAAACTTTCCATTAAAAATCCTTTATCTCTATCCCATCTCCTACAAAGATCGCCTTGAAGCGATATCAAACATAAGCACCTTCAGAAGACGACCATCTTTTCGGCTGATGCCTTCGTTCTGATGATGCTATCGTCGGTTTTCATTATCACTTATAAATCTTCATTTTCATTATGTTTTGTAACTGTAAGCAATCACCATTTCAACACAACTATACGAATGAAATCACTCTATGGAAATAAATATTTTGCGTTTAATAATAATGATGGCCTTGTCTGCAAATGCTTCATGGATAAAAAATCAATCAACATCGATGATTATATTTAATTCAGTATTCGACAAGATTGATATAAACGAAGATATACTTTAACAAGCTTATATGATGGGATAAATATTATTTACGAAGATTTGAATTGAAATATTGGAAGATTGACAAAGTTAAGGGACGTTTCTGCCTTATTGGTTAAAAAAAATAGTCTCGGTGTATCGAAAAAAGCCTATGTTTAATTATAGTCTAAACTATACACAATTATATACAAAGTAAAAATATGTTTAATTTTTTGCTATAAATCACCTATTCAGGACTTATGACTTCCATGGGGAAGAATGTCATCGCTCACCCACCGACATACTTGGGTCTCCCCACTCCCACTATCATACTTTGTCAAACTTTTAAAAATATTTTTGTGTTTAATAAAGATTGCCTAGTCAACACATTAAATATCAACATTCTATATTTAATACTTATTGCATTAAAAAATATTAAAAATCAGATCACTTTTAAGATCCAACAAGGTAGAAACAGTCTTAAGGGGATATAAATTTGTAACACTTTATTTGACCAACTATGTGTATATTAAATAATGTGCCTAATACAAAAAAAAATTATTGATTATTTTTGTAGTATAATTCATCAGTTGTAATAATTTAGTCAATTTAGCACCATATTGAAAAACATAATTTTGCAAGTGTAAATAAAATTGCGTATTAGTTTTCAAGTCTTTAATTGCCACTTTTTAGTGTTTATAATGTTTTATCACATTCTATTAGGAATCAATTGTAAGAGAATACAAAATTACATTATTCATTATTATGTTATAACAGTATTTTCTGACTAAGCAGCACAATGTTCATCAGCCTCATAGATCATCTATTATGGAGTTGGTCCATGTTTTCCTATGAATTTTAATAAGCATTTAGTTTTTTGATCAAACAATTAGTGCCCCATGAAAAAATCTACTTATGGATATTGAATGGATCCTTTTGAAATTTTTTTGTAACTTCTTCTTAACGTTGCCACTAAAATGCTCGAGTTCAATGGCTCTCGGTGTGTAAACTGTATTTAAAAAAAAGTGACAAAAAGCAACCGGTAGTACATCATTGTTTCATTAAAAATGGTATTTAACTTATTCACAAAAAAATATTTGGACAGATTAGTGGAGGCATATGAAGTATATTTCTCAAGGCTCTAAGACAATTATGTTATCATCAATAGACCACTCCAAGAGATTGAATAGAAAAATTACTCTCTGTTTAATAAATGTTTTAATTATAATTGATATTTTTGCAATAATATTAAATAAAGAAGTTGTTTTTCAGGAATTGTCGCTAACCGCAAAAGAGAAGCAAATAGTATTTTTTCCAATAGTATGGAAAGGACTGTTGATTCTGCCGGATTCTGCCGGACAGCTGAATTATGTTTTCTCATATCTTTTAGTGCTTTGGTACTTTGTAGGGATTCCAATTATTCGTCATTATCAACTATTCGAATATCGAACAGCAAAACTGAATATGGTCCGGATATATTCAGATATCCGAATAGTTTTTGAAGTATGAAAATAAGTCCTATGAGTTATCTAAAAAGTCATCATTAAATAAATTTTCTCCATAATACTTTGTGCCAAAGAAATCGAAAATGTTCATTAGAACTGGGAACATTTCCACTTTGTAAATGCATATATCAAGAGTGTGATTATTTTTTATGTCGGAGTTCGTTCATTCTCTTTTTAATTGCATGTAATAATTCTTCACTTAACGAACTTCCAAACTCTTCAAACTTATTGAATATAAATTTATAAAATCTCTTGGCCATTATTAACCCTTTCAAACTGGAGTTATCGTACAAGTCTGTCATTTTACTTCTGAATGAGTAGAATTTGCAAAGAAAGGCTAATAACGCCACCCCAGAACGTTCAAAAGGGAATAACAAAATTGGTCAACGATAAGAATGATTTTAATATCATAATTATCAAAACAAACGCCTGCTCTCAAGACAACACGATCAAAAGTCATCTTATCTTTGTTGAAAGATCTTAATAGCTTATCCGACGATAGCGATTTCAGTTAATTGTACCTAAATTTTACGGCGGTTAAATGATTATTTAGGGTACGATTTTTTGTTGAATAGTAAGTATGAATATTTACGAGTTTCTATTTTAAAAAAAAAATAAAAACATATTGAGAATGTTTAGACGTGTAGGGGTACTTTTATGACACTACTTTGCCATCGATGCACAAATGTATGATGAGACACAAGATTTCCAAGATTTCTGGTCCGATAGGGTTATTGTTGCATTATTATTACTTAGTTCGTTTATATCGGGCATATCCATTGGAGTCAGAACATCAAGTAAATTTCTTAAAATAATTAATTCACTTTGAGAAACAATAACCATATTCATATTCGCCAATGTTTTATTAACAGGATCAAACACTACCCTTGAGTAATGGTTTCGCCCAGGTAGTGAATACCTCAGTATTCGTGTGATCTTTCGTCGATTTATCAGTTATCAGTGAAAATCCCCAAATTTCTGCTTATCTTCACAATTTTCATATTTAGAGAATATGAATTTGTGACCAAAAATTGTATCCCGTTGTCAATATAAATCCATCGAAAGCATTTGTAACATCGACTCGAATATCTTAATTCACTGTAAAATTAAAAAATAAAGATCAATAATTCACAGTCTAAGAACGGGCTGATGCTATTTTAAAACCTGCGCGAAACACGTCCAACACAATACAAATTTTAACAGCTCATATTGTAAGAACAAATTCTAAGTGCTTTGAAGCAATGATGCACTTAAGCTGCAGAATATTATGCGAGTTATGCAATTCATTAAATGTTACGCACACTTTCATCACCAACTCGCAATGTATGGCCTAAGGCTGACATCGATCTACGAGTCGCTAAACCGGTAGATGATTTGCTCGATAGATCGATTAGGTATGAATTTAAACAAGCATTTTAAAAAATCATTGCATTCTTAAAGATATTTTTTGTTCATTCGAAAACATTAAAGAATCAGGGCGGTAAATGCGTATATTAATTGACATTCAAGCGCATTTTTCAATTGTTACAATGATTGTTTAAATAATCGCTAAAATCATATAACTACCATTTAGTACTAATGATGAAATTAGCAGATAATATGTAATCTATAACTATGCCAATCTTTATAATGATCTTGTTATATTATAATAATTAGTATTGAAATATCTATTTCCATTTATTTAATATAAGAATGCTACATTTCATATTCTACTCGAGTAGATATTGCACCAGAAACATGGGCAATCTTATTAAGAATTTAATTATTTTCTATGGTCGATTGTCATCGAATGTTTCTGGGGGACTTAGAAAGTCCATATGTAGATGCAGCTTAAGCAATTCATACAGCTGTATATCTATTTGGAACAAGCTCAATATGAAATCTAGTAGGAAATCTGTCTATAGAGAGAAAAGAAAACATATTCTTAAAGCATTTCACACATAGTAATTAACGATTCTTCCTTAAAGGATTAATAATAATCCAAATATATTATGAACATGCAATGGACTAATCGCGTGACTCTGTCCATATTTGAAAGACTGTCGAAAGCTTTTTATCGACGAAAGCCTTCTTTATTAGTGCATCTCATTTGCAACGTATTTATTTTTACCAATATAACTCGAATTTACATTTTTTAGCAGATGGATGGACCATTATCCAGTCTTGCTTGCTACGAGGTCATATCCATTATCAGATATCAGTATGAAAGTTTTTCGTCCAAAAATATCCTTCTTCCGAAATCTCATCTGCTGAAAATCATCGCCGGGGCATGATTTGAAGCATCTTGAAAATTGTATCCTCCTTGTAAATCTTAGTAACGTATTTGAACCACCGATTTGAAAAAAACGCCAATTAAGTACCACTGCAATAATATTATTTGATTAAATTCCGACGTCATGATATCAATCCATGCTTTACAATCGAACGATTATTTTTTTTAAAAAAATTAGATAATTAAGCATAAAAATCATTGACGTATGTCTTACGATTACGGTAGGTCAAAAATCTAACATAAACAACCATACTAATGATGATTGTCAATATCCTATGATTGTATCTGAGACTGTTCAAAGCAGTGTTTTCTAAAAATAAATCTGTTTGACTACAAAGCAATACAGCAGGGATAGCAAAACTTTTAATTGATGCAAGAAACTCGTCACTGCGATTGTTGATCTAGTTTAAGTCTTTGTCTTTCAAGGATCTGGACTACATGTTTATAGACTTTTGCAAGACATACGACAGTGTCAACCGTAAAAAACTTTGGAGGACCATGTTGGAGATGGGAATCCCGAGTAAGCTGGTGAGGTTGTCGATGATGTCCGGATCTGTTAGTATAGTTCGCTCCAACAGTGCCCTGTCGGAGCCTTTCGAGGTAACGACGGGAATCAGATAGGGAGATGCCCTCTCCCCATTACTTTTTAATATTGCGTTGGAGGCAATTATGAGGGAAGCTGGCAGATTGGGACACGCAGATCCATGGAAGGATAATGCAACGCATTTGTTAAATCAAGATCGGAAACTTTGGTGTCACTTACGTCTATCGACGGAGCTGCTGCTAGTTTCAATATGAAAATTAACTATGCTAAAACGAAATATATGATGGTATCGAGGTTGAATGCTGGGGGTTACACCTCCGTGAGTATCAACAGTGAAAATGTTGAAAGGGTCCAAGAGCTCAAATACCTTGGATCCATCATCACGGAGAAGAATTTAATGAGAAACGAAATAACAGGATAGACGAAAATGGCGGCAAGCGTTGTCGGTGGCCAGGGCTCTCTTATAGAGCTGAAAGAGCCACCCAAAGTAAAGTAAGTAAGTAAGCATTTCCTCTTTAATTTTTGCAAAAGCAGCGCTTATTCCTTCAATTAGGATTTATTTTGTGAGCACCTCTGTCGTGTAAAGTAATTATTTTAGCGGCCCAATTCCGTGGCTCTCGCGATCTCCAGACCTGACACCAGTGGATTTCTTTGCCTGGATACGTATCAATTTTCTCGTAAAGAAGAAGTGTGTTGCATTTTCTAATTGGTCATAGATCAACTGTGATTAAGAAAGTTACAAGTTCAACTATTTGAATGTGACGAAGGTAATATATTCTTCAATTGCCTTTTAATATTGAGTAATTTTTGCTATTTCTATTGGTGTCTAAAATGGCGTCGAGAAAAAAGTTCAAATTGGGGCTTAAATTGGGGGTTAAAGCAGCTGGAAATGTTAACTGAGCATTCGGAGAAGAATCGATTTGTGGAAGAATAATTCGAAAAAGGCCAAAATAATGTTGAAATAGGAAAGATAAAAATACTGCACAAGTGGTGCTGCACGAACTGTCATATGGCTGAAATTGAGGCGCTTGGAAGTTATATTTACTTGAGTTTATTACAAATTAATTAACAAATAAAACGAATAATATACGATTAATTTTATAAACATTTAGAATTTACAAATATTGAAAAAAAGAGCAAATATATTCGAATATTTGATTGGTTTTGGTTCGATCCATAGTTGATACCCATATTTGCGAATGAAAGAGTGAACTTATGCATTGCTGTTGTAATTCACCTACCAAATGGATCATCCCAAAACAGATTTATGATTGCTCTGTATGGAAAGAAGATCAAATATTTAAAAATAATCCCGAATCCTCACAGCTCCAAGATCTCTAAACATCACATTTAGTTTTCATTAAATGTAATTGATAATATTGTATCTTCAAATTAGTTTCCTTAAATCTAGTAATCAAGCCAATTATGTCCCTTTTGAGATTAATTAAATTGAGTCACAAGTAATTATGTTTACTTTCTAGGAATTTCAACATTGAATCAAAGAATATATTAAATCGACCCAACATGCACAAAAATATAGGTACAGAGATTTATTTTTTGGACTCCACATTGTGAAAAGATAAATCATTATAACACAAATCTCTGATTTTCTGGATCTGAAAAACTAAATTCTTAGACGACGACAACAATGATAATTTTGCTACTCATAGATTTTCTCCTATCTAAAAATATTCCGACTCTTCTTGGTTTTCATATTTAATCTTCCATAAATTGATTGTAATAGGGAAAACAGTCTGTATTTGATATATTTTAGAATAAATGTTTGATTTTGAATGGCACTGCAGTTAACATTTTGCCACCTCTGCAATACAGATTTATTTCATCTTTTTCACACCTGCGTGTTCATAGCGTCCATTACTTAAAATAGCTCCATCATCTGTGCGATCAAATCTTCATTTCCTGTCAGGGTTTTACCAGAACAATGTTAAGAAACATTTTCACACGAATTCAGGTTCAAAATACAGATTAAGACGACAATCATCACATCTGTTGTTGCAAGCTGAAACGGTTGATCACAAGACTTCCTGAGAATACAACAATTAACGGCATAGTCAAATTCAAAAATAATGATACATTCAGACTTAAATTTTGAGGATTAGCGTAATCTACCATTCCTGCACAGTACACAGAATTTCGCGTTGTATTTTACGGTCACAATTAACATGTTTGCGACAACATTATGCAACAGCATCTGAGGCCATCTTCAACGATTCACCCGTGCAACTATTTGCTCAGCATGTAGTACTGTCTTCGAACTCTCAGAGGAAAAACACAATTTTTAAATATCCGAAATCGATGTCAATAACTCTAATGGGTTAGTTGAAAAAATCGACTCGTTAATACCCAGCCTCAATAATAGCCAGAACGGATTTATCTGCAATCGGCCATTGCGTAACGTCGTGCAAACACGTACAGCAAACATAAAAGATACATGGTCAAGTGCAAAAAATACATGATTTTCAAATGCACACGAACCGCAAATAATAAGAACGTTTTTTTTTTCGTTTGGAACGCTGCCTTTCATTGTTACAAAGGACCGCTTATCCCAGACAGACTAATTACGTACCAAGCACGCAATAATGTGCATAGACACGAAATGCGAAGTCGCCGAATTTTGGTGATGTCGCGTGTCTTTTATGATTTAAAAGCATTGTGATTTTAAAATCGCGCTTTATCGTTGAGGTCACCCATTTTTTAACCTTGCTCGAATGACAAAAATGTAAATTGCACTAAAAACGCTTTTGATGATGGCAAGAAATCTTCTTAAGGAATAATTTTTCTTGTGTCACATTTTCTTCCTCATATTCAAATAAAAACATTTTATAGAAGAACCATGAGCTAGAGATAATGGAAGGCTCGATTTTTACCTCTGGTAAAATATTTCGACACTGTAATAAATAATTGCCCCACAGTTTATTGATTCCAGACTGAGTATTCCATTTTTTAACTCAAATGCCATTGTAATGATTAGGTATTGCATATTGCGGAATAGCAAACGTAGGCCCAGGTATCTGCTGAGGATATTGACCATAGCCTCCATAAGACTTAAGTTCCTGGAGCCGTGATGAGTTTTAAGGTTAAGATACGAGGAATATCCCGAAAGTAAGTGTACTGTGATAATAACGGGCTGTATTTTTTAAAGGGTTGGCCATACACACGGTAGTACGTAAACTCACGTTATAGTATTGCGTGAAAGATGTCGATAAGAAATCCCGCCAAGTGCTAGCGGGTCAATAGTACCCGCGAGTTTCTTGCGCAACTTAAATTCGAAGGTGAGGATTTCCTGAGCTCTATTGTGACTGGAGATAAAAAAGTGGCTAGCTCATTACACGTCTGAGTCAAAAAGACGATTCAGATTCAATTCGATCTCAGTGTTTTTTTGACCAAAAGGGCATCATTAATGTAGTCTGACGAGAGGAGTGTGCTTGTTGTACGACAACGCCCGTCCTTACACTGCCTTGAATTACTCCCCGTATCCCTAACTTAGCACCTAGATTATCATTTTTTCCCCTCCCTAAAAAAACACATGTGTGAAATTAATTTTTAACCGACGAGCAGATACAGAAAGAGATCCTGAAGAGGGGGAAAGAACTGGCGGGAGAGTTCTTCGAAAAGGGCATAAAGAAGCTTGTGCCACGGCTCACGACATACATTGAACGTGTATCAACAATATCCTGTATTTTTTTCAAATAGACTTTTTCAAAAAAATATATTTAAAAAAAAATAGTACACTTACTTTCAGGATATGGTATATTCGATCTCCCACATGTGTGTCGGTTAGGTGAAAATCTTTTCCGCAATCTGGACTTGAGCCGGAACCTTTATAATTAGGGTCCAAAATCGAATCCGCTATACCAACATTTGTTCGATGATGATCATTTATCTAATAAAAAAACTGTTTAAATTGGTATTGTTGATATTATTAAGCATGGCTTTTATAGAGATAATGTTGATCATAATAAAGCGATGATTTCATCGAATGTAAACACATCTTACGTGTGTATTCTCGTGTACACATACCTCAAAACTTTCATGAATTCATTTATATTGGTGCAAAAACGTGTACATACGTTCAGAATTGTTTGTCAGTGGCAAATCCTCATTGTTTTTTTTTTCGAGCGATGGAATTTGTTTATCTTAAAGTGTCATCGTTACTGAACCGTTGGGCTTGCGTCATATTATATAAAATCCAATTATTAGTGTCTCAAAATGAATTGCATTTTGATTGTATCCTTTGCTGCTTTAATTAGCGCATTTGGTGTATAATTTTGAAAAAAAAGAGGAATGTCAAATTCTCAAGATCTAGTAGATCAAGTTATTCAAAGAATAATGACAGCATTGAGGCCATCATTCAGATGAAAGCTTAACACTCAACAATCTTAATTCGAGAATCCATTTACACTCAAATCTCTTTTTGTGCGATTTCGAAGTTATGCGGTTTTTAAAATCCATGGAACGTATCTTCATTTTTTTTATGACAGCTACCGCACAAAAAAAAGTTATAAATGTTTATACTTTTTAGCTTAATACCAATTTTATTCTGGGCATTCAGTGTTTATTCTTATATCAATTACAAAAATATTACAATATATATCTTGAAGCAATAGGATTATTGTCGACTGATCTTATTATTTTTTTTTTTTTTTTGGTTAGCATATTTTACTTTGTTTTAAAAATGTATGTTGTAATTTTGATATTTAGTGCGATAAATTCACCAAACAAGTCTTTCAGGAAAATATTCAAATTTTTCTGGTAGTCGAGTATTGACAGGTAGAGTCATAAATATGAAACAATTTATAAAATCAGCTTGGAGAGCTAATGACTTAATTATTATATGGTTGACTTATGATCACTCGTTATTATTATATAAACTGGTATTTAATCATGTTGATAATCGATTCAAGCTTTCTTCTTGCTTAGCAAAATATTTAAAGGTTTGAAATGAATTATTTCTATCAATCATCAATGGGTCTCTTAAGAATACGTTCGCTCTTCAACGCGCCTTGCTTAGGGTTAATTTGATTAGTTAATCAAACGTAACATCAAGCAGGGGGTCCTTAACGACGATAATACCAGTAAAAGTTTGAATTTAATGGCCCACATGATCAGCTATCTATAAGATCCAAGAAGAGGCGCCGCAAGATGGATGATAGTAGAAAATTCACCCTCCTCATAGAATTTTTGTCTGGTTTATCATTCTAACGCTAACAAAAGATCAAACCAGCGACTTCGCATTGATTACAGCTTCAGTACCTAATTAGCTTATATTGTATAGTATATCAGTCTAAAATTTGCATATGTTTTTAAATTTTTTTGTTAATATCAAATTTTGGAGCTATTATTTTGTATTCAACCATGATAAACTTTAATAATCGGGTTGTTTGCTAGCATTCTATTGTGTTGTAGGAACATGATTGATTTTTCTTTTCAAATTTGTATAATTTGGGCTTTGCATGCATTTTTTGCTGGCGAAATCATCAAGGAAAAAATATAATAAATCAAAAATCATTCAACACAAATGATCAATTTGTTATTCAAATATTAATAAACGATTTGAGATTTATTGCTTTTTTTAAAGTGTCATATCGGACTAAGTGACCTTTATAGGAAAGACTTTACTGTGGAAACTATTTTTCATGTGGTAATTTCTCATTTATCTTCAAAGTAAAGTAAGGATAGGATTATTTTGATAGGAATTATAATTTTAGATAGGAGATGAGATAATTTATGAATGAGTAGCGATATTATCTTTATAGTTTAATTATTGTTGTAAATTCAATCACACGGGCATCCCTTTTCGGGGCATGACTTTTTCAGCTCAGTATTTACTTTTTCAAATCCAGAAAATAAGGATAAACCTAAAAAATATACCATATTAAAAGCTTTAGAACTTATATGTTAACCTCATATTAATTGCCTTTGGTTTAGTCTAATGCTAAATCAATTGTTGATAATAAATGCTACATAGTTGGTTAGTGCGTGTCTATATCCTTTATGAGATGTACGTTGGGTACATTTAAATGAATATATTATAAAATGTCTTTTACTTTTTTGTTTACAACTTCACGAAAATATTTAAATTATAGTACAATGTGCAAGAAGAAAAAATAGATAATTCTTGTATTTATTGAATGTTTATTTAAAAAATAGTACATAGGAACGTGCGGGCATTTGAAGTCAAGTGTTTCAGGAACATTTTATAGTGATAAGGGTTTGATATCAGATTGTGGAAAAAAATAGGATTAATTTAAACATTGATAAATATTTAGTAAAGCTATTTTAATTATGGTTTAAATACCTGACTTAAATTATCATTTTTATATTTACTAATTTTTATTATGTTGCGTTTCAACCCTTAGCTGTCTCCAGGGGCCGGCAATCTTCATCGCGGCTACCTAACGAGGGGCGTCTTATACAAATTGGAATATTTTTTATATAAAATAATTATTTTATCAGAGTCTAGCTCCTCAACATAAAATTTGCAAGGATTTACACTGCTCCGTTTTTACAATTTTTAGTTTCTATGAATTTTAGCATGAAAACAAAGAGTGCATAAAATCCATCCAAACATGCACTTTTAGAAAACCAACAGCTTTCGTATCATGTTCTAAGTGATTATAATCGTTTATTGTTTTACAAAAAAGTGGGCAAATAATCCCTCATTTAAGACATTACATTTGATTAAATTAACTCGTGGACTCCTTGACATTGTCCACGAACCCGCAAATAAATTATAATTTGTGACAGATCTTCTCAGCGGTCATAATGACCTCTTGGGTTATATAGGAACCACTTTGTTTTAATGATAATAATGATCTCGTATACATAATATTTGCGAGAAAATGTATTAAAATGTTTCATATTGGCAATTTTGGATTATTTCTTCACGTGTCCAAGCATTTAAAGCTTAAACCATTCAAGAATTCTGAAGTGAGCCTACGTGTACTTATGTGTTAAAATAATATAAAAGACCTTGCGACCGGCGTGTGGTTTGTGCAATTTACATTAACGAGTGAATTCATCATTTGTAAATAAACATATTTGATTTTCAACATCATAGTAATTCTCCTAACTAATACAACCTGATGCGTAGCTTTTTTATTTCATGGGCGAATTGCGTATGTAGCCGGATTTACGCAAAGTAATAAGAAACGGACAATTATACGATTTGGTTTTAATGGTCGATCCAAAAAAATGTATGTATTTCTTTGTCATTGACGATTGCTTTCGTGCCATTGTGAGATTTTAGCTCGCTGCGTTGCATAATCGATCTTTGATACTGAAACAGATTTTAATGGGTTGAAGCAATATCGATTATTAAATCTAATTAAATTCTTGTAACCTTGATTGAAGAACGCAATCCAAAAGCTTTCTAGCAGTGCCGCATAATGGACTGTTATTGCTAAGCCAAAATAGGGACATTATGATTAATCGAAAATATTAACGATTGTTAAATGACCCTGTCGTCGATAATGTGTGGCAATAAGACATGAAGATGATGAGCTATGAATATGGATAAAATAAGGTCGCATCCTCAAGGTCAAATGCAACTTCAATTCAATGTACTATTGTATGTTTTTAAAATATTTTTAGTTATACAACCACAAAAAAAAATCCACTATGTGCAAAAATTAAATTCAAATCAATTAGCATTTGAGAGTTGGATGGTTCCACTAAAGCTATTCAGTAAATATTTAATACCAGGCAATCGAATAAATATGAATGTTAAATAAAACAAATCCAAATGGGATCTGATAAAATTAAATCAATTCAACCTTTCCCCTCGCATTTTTTGGATAAGTGTAGCATGTTTTGGATAAGGGGCCAATAAAAGGCTGTAAAACATACAATATTAAGAAAAAATATATATTATCGTAATTTTTGTCTTACACATTTAAAGTATAATATTTATCTTCTGCCGCATTCAATGAGTGATGATGATTATTTCATCCTGCAAGCATGAATGTGTTAAACAGCTTGATGGAATACATTAATCACAATTTGTAATAAAAAAGCTCATTGAAGGCATTAGATTGTAATGCGGATTTGAAATCAGGCAAATTATTGACATTTTTTGTATTTGAACTTGATTTTTTAGAAATTTTCAGGCAACATTCGGATTCCATCGTTAAAAAAGAGTTTTATTGATAAGAACTCGTCAAGTATTGGAAAAATCGAGAATTAATCAAAATTTTAAAGGTTGCCCGTTTTAGAGTCAGCTTATATCGAGACACGATTCTGAAAACTCATATTTTTATTTAACCAAGATATGAAAAAAAAACCGTATGCTGACATCATAAATGGAATCATATTAAGGTCACACAATTGAAGAATTGTCAACTATGTTTAGGTGCCCATGGTCAACATTTCAAGATCATCCTCACCATATAGACAAAAAAAAACTTCAAAATAACGCTAGGTCTCATTTGACAAAATTGTAGACGTACTAATATATTATATAGTATAGTAATAAGTCCAAAAGAAGCATAAATAAAACCAAATTTTCCATCTAAGTTCTAAAATAAAAATTATAATAGCAGAAAGAACATAACATCTAGAGTTGTCAAGGATAATTATGATTTTCATTAACTATGTTCAGATATGATCTGATTCCTCGAAGAAGTCTATTTCAATGATATATATTTTTGAAATCCAACAAGCTTTTTTAGCATGAATGTTGGTTTTTTAAATAATCTCGAGCTTTTAATATGAAGGTTTGAATTATAAGCTAAATTGAGGTAAAATATCATCGTTGCAACAAATTAGGGATAGCGGATTTATTATCAATACAATTCCTTTTAAATTTCTGGGATTATCTTCTGGATAAAAATGATTCTTGCCAAAATTTCCAAGGTTTGTTGGCAAAATATTGATCAAGGTACATTTTTATATCAATTTTTGAATTAAAAATTTTACCACGTAAATAATTTTGCAATGAAAGAAATAAATAATAATCTGAAAGGGCAATGTCCATAAAGTATGGAGGATGAGGTAAAATATCCCAGTCAAATGATAATAATTTATTTTAGACGAGCAAAGACACATGAGACCTGGAGTTATCGTGAAGAAAAACAACGCCTCGTCTGTTCGCTAATTTTGGCCGTTTTCTGGCAATTGCATCCTTTAGATTATCTAGTTGGAAACAATATTTTGTTTAATTGATCATTTCGCCTTGCTGAAGTAGCTCATAATAAACTACCCCCTTCCAGTCCCACCAAATGCATAGCAAAACTTTTTTGTTTGTAGGCCAGGTTAAGCTACAGTTAAAGCTTCTGTACCCTTGGTCCAAGACCGTTTACGTTGAATATTTTCATAGAGTATCCAACTTTCATCTCCAATAACAAATCTCTTCAAAAAAGGTTGGCTATTATGTCGTTGGAGAAGAAGATCGCATGTTGAAATATGCTGAAGGTTATTTGAGTCAGTCAGTTCATGAGGAATCCACACATTTGAACGATTGATGTAGCCCAATTTTGTTAGATGATTATGGACGGATGTTCGTGGAATTTCTAGCTTGTATATTGCGGGCTTTCTTCAACCATGGCTATGATTAGATCTGTATTCATTTGCGAAAGAAACTTATGGGATAACAAACTATCGAGCTAAACCGTGACATCGAGCAACTTCGAGCTGATTTCGAGCAATGTTAATTTCGCATACCTACAGTTACAGATATATGAGTATAATATAACGATAATTTTGTTTAAAATATTTTTAGGTACATCTTCTATAATAAAAGATGAACATAACCATTTTTTTTAAAAATCAGCATTACATGCAGAACCACGCCCTCGAAGTACAATGAGGCTCATACAAAGAATTAATAATTAACATACAATAGGTAAAAATGATACAAATTGAAGTCTATGATAAATCCATTATTAAGTCTTAGACTATAAAGAATGTGAACAAACAACCATCATATGTTAATGAGTCGAATATAAAAGTCTCCCGACTATATATTTTACAGTCTTTTTTAGATGACCTTTTGCAGACTATGTCATTAAATACATGTAATTGCAGGCACTTTGATTTATCTACATGACGTATAATTTCTGCTCGTGAAAATATGATCGTAATCATTAAGAATCGGTACCATCAAATATGTACTGATACTTTCAGCACATCTTAAATGTTCGAGCACAATATTTGTCATGGCACGGACTACATCATATTCGCATAAGACTTTCACATATTAGCACTTCAGCACAGAAGCTTGCCAAACAGACGTACACAATTAAAATATCTCGACATAAGTATTATTTACACAATCGTTGTACATATTTGCGCATGTAAATGCGACAGATTAGGTTAAACGTACATATTTTTAAGCAATTGTGTAATATTTACACAATTATGAGGCTGTAGTAACTTCAAAAATCTCGTCTTATTATTCGTGGATATTTGGCGTCATCTCAAAGATATGAAACTATATTAAGATGGTTTCATTTGAGGAAAAACATTTCATTAAAAACATCCTTTTAACCTTCTTCAAGTTCAGAACCGCTTAAAAAACATGTAATAAAACGAAAAACATTTAGCTATTGGATACAAAAAATCGGCATTTTTTTCTATTGTTCATATATTTTTTTATCCATTCTTTTGGATTTTATTTTCAAAAATATCTATAAACTCAATACTAACAAACGTCATAACTGATAACAATTGATTTTTTTGAATAAGCTTTAAGTCATTTTCGATCAATCGGCCATTAAAAACCAAAAGGATGAACTCAAATCGTACCAATGATCAAAATCTACTATTTCTTTTTGCGTGGCATTTATCAATCATTTTTATAAGTTTATTGCTAAGCGTTTTGACATGGTTTTTCATAGCATAACTCTTTGCGGTCCTATGTCGAGTCTGGCTCGACATTTTGTTTCTACATTTTTTCCCCACTCAGATTTAAAATCATTTGATTTTATTTTGCGTATCATGTTTAGGACAGTATTTGGAAAGGAACATTGGTTTTTATGATCCTTTATAGTGTTTCCCTACCTGCTAGAAATACAAATGAAAGGGGCTGTTGTCCGGATAAAATCCTAAAACACAAGCAGTGACTCTTAATGCGGACTCTCATCTCATCTCTCTTAATGACTCTCATCGAGGAAAATGAGATTTTAGACCCGACGCCTTTGTGGTCTGAAGTATCAAAAAAACATGTTTCTCCGTCATCATTGAGTTTATTTTAGCTACATTTGGGGAAGAAGTTCGTCAGTATAAAGTCTCGCAGTTGAATATCCTCTCTCTGTAAGTTTAAAATAAAACAGCTTTATTTACCACTATCCATCTTACGGCGCCTCTTTACGATCTCATAGAGATCTGATTATGTGGGTCATCCAAATCAAGCAGTTATCATTGAGATGGAGTACAGCTTAGAGAGCTGCTCTTCTTACGGGACTCCCCGCTTGACGTTGCGTTTTGTTATCTCATCAAATAAATACTAAGGAAGGGGCATTAAAAAAGAAAGATATTCTCAAGAGATCCATTGGTTCTGTAATATTCACAAAAAGAAATTCTGTAATAAACAGTTTTTAATAATAACAATTAAGATGATCACCAACTTATGTAACACGTTTTATTAAACTTTGAATGAAATTACTAGTTCAACTATGTCAGTTGTGTTCAGTTCATCTCGAGAGACGTTTAACGTTCATCCACATTGAAAAGAAAACACTGTTAAAACTCTTGTATATTGTGTAAAATTAATTTTAGTTTGAATGTTAGTCGATTCGACTAACATTCAATTTTCTTCTATTATATCGACTTTTTTAATCGATTTTAGTTTGAATAAGTTTGCACGTTTTTATACAAAGAGTATATTACTCATAGTGTCAGTTCTGTTCTTAAAAAATCGTTGGTTTTCTAAAATTACTACAGCCTGAATGATTTAAATATGAACTCGACTTTTGGGCATTATCTATAAACCCATATTTTTCGTATGTCAAATAATATTAATATATTAGGGTGTCCCATAAGTTTCTTTCGTTTTCATATTAAGAAAAAAATAAACAATAATTTGTATTACATCAAAATTTATAGAATAATATATGATCTATAACCTTTCTCCATCTCTCCGAAAGCCTCATAGTGCCCTCTTGCCAAAATTTCCCAGGTTTGTTGGCAAAATATTGATCAATGTACATTTTTATATCATTTTTTGAATTGAAATTTTCACCACGTAAAGAATTTTTCAATGAAAGAAATAAATAATAATCGGAAGGAGTAATGTCCGGAGAGTATGGAGGATGAGGTAAAACATCCCAGTCAAATGATAATAATTTATTTCTAGACACATGAGGCCTGGCGATATCGTGATGAAAAACAACGCCTCGTCTGTTCGCTAATTCTGGCCGTTTTCTAACAGTTGCATCCTTTAGATTGTCTAGTTGGAAACAATATTTTGTTGAATTGATCGTTTCACCTTGCTGACGTAGCTCATAATAAACTACCCCCTTCCAGTCTCACCAAATGCATAGCAAACCTTTTTTTGGATGAAGGGTAGGTTTAGCTACAGTTAAAGCTTCTGTACCCTTGGTCCTAGACCGTTTACGTTGGATATTCTCATAGAGTATCCAACTTTCATCTCCAATGATAAGTCTTTTCAAAAAAGGTTGGCTTTTATGTCGTTGGAGAAGAAGTCCCAATTTTGTCAGATGATTATGGACGAACGTTCATGGAATTTCTAACTTGTTAGCTATTTCGCGGGTTTTCTTCAACCATGGCTATGATTAGATCTGTGTTCATTTGCGAAAGAAACTAATGGGACAACCTAATATTTATTAATACATAGATTTGAAATGAACTAGCGGCAAATGATAAAGTGATAATTGAAATCGAAATTGATATGATCTTTCAAATTTAAAATTAAACCTTTTTCGTTTTATCAAGGATTTTAATGGGGAAAAGGTTTAACGTTAAATTTAAAAAAATCTGTATTTTAGAATTATAATACTCTTAGTGTTGATTTTCATGTGTTTTTTTTACGAAATGGTTATCATCGACTCAATGCTTTGACGTTGGACAAGATCCTGTATAACAGTAAACAGGATTAATCATACTCTTTAGACGCATCGAATTGTTGTAGCATCATAAGGAAAATGAATACGATAAAAAATCTACAAAGCATTGACTTGTTGCGACGATGAGTATGTAATTATTACATTGTAGTGGAAACTGGTGAGTTTTCACAATGATTGATGAGATGTGATGAAATGCTGAGCGGGGGTTGGTGAGTTTGAGTCCGTACTAGACTAGTTCAAGCAGTCAGTTGCGTTCAGTCCGTCTCGAGAGACGCTCGACGACATCTACCATCGTTTTGCGTCCATCCACAGTGAAAAGACAACACTGTCAAAACTCTAGTCTATTCAGTAAAATTAATTGTAGTAGACCGATTCTAAAAATAGCAATCTCAGTGCCCTGGATAAATTAAAAGTTTTGCAACGCAGTGCCGGCTTAAAGGAATGTTGCAAAGTTGCAAAGCTCTGCAGGTGAAATATTTTAATTTAATTCAAGAAAATTTCAACATTCTAAGTAGTATTATTTTATGCAGCATCGATTTAATTCTTTAATTAAAATTATCTGTATTCATTTTGAAAAATTCGCTTAGATGTTACAATGTCTTAATTTTTATAAATAGGAATAATTTTAAATGCAATTTTACGTTTAAGACTTCTTCGTTAGATTATTATGCTTAGTGATATTTTGCCCCATCAATTATATTATTTGGAAATTATTTATATACAACCAATCGTCTCAATTCAGATATGATTTCCTAGATCTGAAAATGTAAATACTCAGGCGATTAATACAGTCGTAATTAATTGCTAACTGAATTTGCTATAATAATTAAAATATCATGCATGCATTTTTTATAATGAATACATGTAATAATATAGTCAAAAACGAATAATTTTTCAGCGAGAATATCAACCCTATGATTTTTCTTGACTTTGAATTCTGTTTTTTTTATTTATATGCAA
Organism: Stenopsyche tienmushanensis; assembly: GCA_008973525.1. NCBI lineage: Eukaryota > Metazoa > Arthropoda > Insecta > Trichoptera > Stenopsychidae > Stenopsyche > Stenopsyche tienmushanensis. Next base: position 765,099 of record WACJ01000143.1, read on the forward strand.
AAAGATGTTTTTAAAAAATCGACCTCTGAACATTTTTGCAACGCGCACTATAATGTCCAAAAATCCGAAGCTGATATTGAACGTAGCATTACTTCAAAATATTAAAACACGACGCATTTATCAATACTTTCATAATTTTTCTAAAATTGGAAGCTTTAAATGTGCTAAAAATCTAAAGTGCTCTTGGCGATTTTTCAAAAATTCGACAATTTACTCGTGTACATCGCAAATTATTGTAAAAAGGGCGCGAATATTAATAACATCTCCTTAATGTGCCATATTCGAAATCAAAGCCAATATGAGGTTTTATTAGAGATAAATGCTTACATTAAGAGCATTTGATGATTTTCATTTATCTTCCACATATGAACATCGAAATAATCACTATGTTTCACTACATCATTCACTCAAATTTTTATAAAAAGATTTTTATAACTGACTTATCTTAATTGTTGACTATTTTGTTGTTCGTGTGTACATCCATTTTCAATCATATTTTTTCTTATACGTTAGTGTTTTTTATACGATGGCTTCCTGTTATGGTATAAAGTGCTTCATTTTTTGGCAAATTTTTATGATTATTATTAATCAATAAAATTATTTATTTACTAAGTACCAATACGATGATCTTTGGCATTGAATACAAATCCCAAAATATAAAAGTTAAAGGCAATCATGCTGTCATGCCATATTTGTATGATTAATCAAAGTCTTGTTATAAATGCGATTGAATTTTACCAAAATTTCGTATTGCAAATATTCAAATTTTCGTATGCGAAAATAATTCCTTGAGATGTATAGCAATTAATCACATCGAGCTTATTCGTGCGATTTTTACAATTGTGAAATATTTTTTATTAGAAATGTCGATGGGTTTTCGCAACGTGCGGCCATTAATTCTAAGAGATTTATTTAGGTTGTTCTTATTTTTCAAAGCCTTGAACTTTATGTCCAAATTGAAACACTTTCTATTCCAAAATAATATAATTCAAATATCGTTTAAGCACAATTTTTCATCTAGCGCGAATCATTAAGATCGTATAATTTTCCAGGTCAAGGGAAATTCGAATGGATTATTTTTTCAAAATAATATCGCACATCAAAAGACTGTCTACCAATACATATCCAATTAAATTATGTTATGGGGATTCAATTGTGCTTAAAAAATATTATTGGGCAATCGTGGTGCAATCAAGTTGTCTAATGGTTTTATTGGTATTGCTTATGAAGTTCATCAATTGGCCATGAAATGTTTGATTTTGACAGTCGATTTTTGTGTATATATGACTTGCAATATTTTCACATCGAATAAAAAACGATCTAATGAACCCTAATCGTTTGAGCTCTTGTTGATCCTTAAAATCTACTTAATTCGTCTTTATTAATGATATATTACCAAATGCTTATTTATTTCTCAGAATTTATAGCATTTATTAAGGCATAACCCCTATTTTATTTAGTCCAATAGGGTTGCTACGAATACGAATTGCAAATTTATCATTGGAGCTATAATTTGATTAAAATTAAAAATCGTAACAATAAACAAGAAAATTCGCCTTTATCAATAAATTCAAAATCGTTTTCCTTGTAGTTCATACATTCTATTTATATTTTTATATAAAAACATTAACATAAACATCCAAAATTAACATAATCATATTCATAAATGAAGGCTGGTAAAGAAGACAATGATTGCTATTCATATATTGATATGTTTGAAAATTATTTCCTTAATGAAAATAAGTAGCAGTGTCAATAGTTGCTAAAGAATTTGCATTTAAATATTTAGTTAGCTTTATTCTTAACAACAATAATGCTCTTATAATAAAAATCTTTCTCGTTATAACTATGTAATGTAGGAGCATGGTGTTAATCCACTTCAAGGAAGATATCCTTGGTTATTTAATTAATGGATTTTAACTTTGAAATTCCGTTATATTATTGATGATAATGTATGCAAAAGCGTATTTAATAATCGTATCTAAGAACATATTTTATTCATGAAGGCACATTGATACATACGACTGTTGATGTTGTTGTTTGAAAATCTATCTTAAAACCAAGGAAATGCATTCAAAACATTGCACATCGAGGACATTATAGCAGTTGGAGAAGATAAATTAATGCATACATGCTTTTTTGCGAAACACGACAAATTAACGCCAAATTAAGCCAAAAGCCGGAAATTACCAAGATGTTAATGCATATATATTAAATGTATCCTGATATTAGAAATAACACGGTTTATAATGAATCTTGCACGTTTTTTAATTGGCACATCATGCAGCCAGACGAACGGTCAGATTTGCATGGATTGTCTTTCAATCTGATTGTCGTTGTTTATCACAAATCGGATGATGATTTTATACAGTATTTCATGTGTGGTTAGATTGTAAAATTATAATAATATGAAGGATTTACATTACTTTACCAAGGGATGACGATCAGTATCAAACTGATCAACGATAGCAATAATCAATCGAAAATGTTTATTGATTTTTTTTATGAAATATAATTTCAAGCCCAAAGAGTACTAATAATTGATCATGTTAGTATAATCACAGATTGAATAACTTTTCTTGGTTTTTGTGTAAAATTAGCCTTATGTCTTCAATTCAAGGATCACAAGGACTCTAATGTACGGATCTATCACTTAGTAAAGTTCTGTATAAACGAACCTTGAGATGGACCGGACTCCATCCTTGAAGTACAATTTGAGAGATTTGATGCTAGTAATTAGATCAAGGCAGTTTATATAATTCCATTAGACTTTGAGACGCAATGGCCAATTCTTTCCGATCCTGTCACACCCGTTTGAGGCATCGATTTTTCCGATGGATTCCATGCTGAGTGTGTATAGAATGCTATGCCAAATTCCGCAAATTCTTACCAAAAATGCGACGCAAAGAAATAACAAACAACAACAAATTTGGTTACACGCAAAATAAAAATCTTCGTCAAACATAAACCGAATTAATTATTTTTAAAATAATCGTATATAAAACTGTTACAAATAATATAATATATAAACAACGCAAAACATTCTCTTGCATCAAGTGCATTATTTTTTATTAGTTTAACGTCTATGTATTGTCACGCTGCACTTTTGGCGAAAATTCTTCGCAAATATAAGATATACCTAAAAGATATAGATAGATCTAAAAGGATGAAAATCCAACGGAACGATGTCTGGAGAATAAGAAGGATGTCGAATTGTCTTCCATCCGAAGCAGTTTATTTTTTCCCGCGTTATTTTTGCCGCATAGAGGCGAGCATTATCATGCTGTAATTGCATTTATTGTTTGTCCAGGTTTAAGTGTTTCAAAATGAATGAAAATCCCTTACACCAAACAAACATTTTTTTATCAGGCTGGGCTTTTAGGGGTCGGTTTGGCTACTTAACTCTTTGACAGCCATTAATTTGTGCGTCCATAATTAGAGTAAATGACCCATTTATCATATCCAGTTAGTAAATTGCCTAAAAACGCCGTTTCGGATCCCAGTTTTAAAAGTTGTTCGCATGCATTAGTGCCATCCCTCAGGTTCTCTTCGTTTAGTTTGTGCAGCACCCATCTTTCTTATCTCCATACCTTCCCGACTTTTTTAAGATTACTTCGAACACTCGATCATGAATATCCGAGATCAGTCGAAATTTTTTCAATAGTTGCTGTTAGATTACTTTCAGTTTCAGCAGTCAAAGTGACGGCATCCACCTTACGCACTCTTCCACTTCTAGGAATATTTTTTAAATCAAAATTCCAGATTAAATTTTGAATAAATTCTTTACTTGGCGGAAATCAATCCATTGTAAATTGAATTATTAAATTAGAATTTTAAAAATCACAATTTATTCCGGATGAGTATAGTCACCAAAAGAACATAAAACAGGGCTCGAAAGTACAGCATCCTAAGTGCAACTAATCTCTGAAAACGGTCAACCAATAAAACGACAAGTCTTTTTGGTTCTACTTATAGTAATAAAAATAGTAAAATAGATTCAGATGAAGAAATTTGGCTTCCTGTAAATGCAAAACGAAGCTTCAGGGTGTTCTGCTGAACACCCTGAAGCTTCGTTTTGCATTTGCAATGATGGGTTAAAAATTAGTAAAACTTCAAATTCCAAGAACGTGTACTATACCATCATAATTTTTTCATAAAAAAATTCAAATTTTCATGATAAATTGTAATCCATTGAAGGATTTGAAAATGGATTATATTTAAATAATGTTAATGAAATATGATCGATCGATCAGTCGTTGAAGCGCCACATTCTGTATCATTGTCTGGATTCAACAGCAAGCTGATTGCATAGCAGTGTCTTCGTCAGTGGATTCAATCTTTGAGATGAAATATGCAACGGGTGCAGTAATGTACAAAGCAATCTGCGATTTCTACATTATGTGCAACACGTAATTGTGCATCTGTAGATACGTATCACGTAGTGAGAAATCTGGTTTTGCTTTACATGGCCACACCAGCCTTCGTCTCTCGCAAAAGAAACCTTTATCCGTTGCAAAATAATTTTGGTTATATCTAACCAGTCGCTATGTGGGACAGTATGTTTTTGGGCCACTCTGTACAGAACGTCATCTCACTAAAGACTATATGTCTGCTGCGGTCTGACGCTCGATCGTCGAGTAAAACTAGTCAAAAAGTAAAAGTTACCGTTTAACCGTAATAATAGCCAACCGGCGGGTGTTTTTGTCCGACGCGTTAATTGTTACAATTTCTCCTCACAATTTTTTACCAGCGATTTCATAACGTGGTTATGTAAAAATTAGAATCGATTGATCCAATCGGCACTCGCGCACACTTTAGAGTTCACGGTTGAGAGCAAATGGACATACTGAATACCCAAGCATTCCTTTTTTTCCCTTCTTCTTTTCAATTGCGGAAACGTTATTGCTTAAAAACAATTATAAATATACGAAACTTTCACTATTCAACTACTGCGAACTATAATTCAAAGGCATAAAAGTGTCCCAGTATTAACGGACCAAATATTCCAGAATTAATGACGTAATGTATTCAATCAAAACGCCTTTGTGTCTATATCATATTGATGTATTACCAAAAACCTATTAAATTGACTAATATTGTATAATACCTCCTTAAAAAAAACATCAATCGACAGACTTCAATAAAAGCAACTACATACAAGAATAAGGGTTAGGGAATCTGCTATCAATGTATGCAATTAAAAATGAGTGTTAAAATGAAGTAGAATATAAATATAGTTTGTATTAACCAATAAAATTATCATAATGGAAGATCTAGATTATATATATATAGATTATTTTAGTCTTGTACTGATTTCCTGTATCTGAAATCGTACCTCCTCTGGTAATTAATAAAATCGTACAGCTTTGTATAACATACTAATTATGAGCATAAATTGGCTGCATATTGATAAGTTGGAAAAGATGGATTCTTTGTATTTTAAATGGGGGTAAATTTAATCCTTTTTGCGTTTAATGTTTCTGAAATTAAAAAAATAGTTATATTTAGTTTTTTTTAAAAAAAACCCTCCACCCTTTTACAACTCTATTGTTATGTAATTCAATATATAATCTAGCATGTTGTCGATTTACTTTCATTCTTTATTACACGATACTTCAAGAGCTGTTATGTGGATAAAAAAAAATGTATTAGGTCATTATTCCGCTTTGAACGTCGTTTTTAAATGATTTGATGATTGTAAAGTTTGATTCGTTTGCATCATTCTATTATCAATATTTGTACCCACGTCAGCATTTAGAGTTTTAACTCATCTTTAAAATCTGTCTTTAATTGTTACTTGATCGAGTAAAGTTGAAATTGACTCTTTTCTTCGCGCATTTCGTATGGAACCCATATGTCTTGTCTCCAATCCTCTTTAATAGTTTTATTGCAGAATCTAATATAGGCCTTGGTTAAATTTAAATATCGTCATATATCAAAGGCTTATAAAAAACGACGGCCATACAAATTTATCTAACATATTATGTTCGTATATAAATGCGCAAAAATGGGTTTATATGCGATAAAATTATAGGTTTATAATTTCATCGATTGACCTCAAATAGCACTGCGAAACATTTATGTGTCGCAAGTATTATGATTGTTCTTAAAAATAAATGATGAAACACAATTTGAAAATGTCAAATATGTACGACACGAGGAAAACTTAATTTTTTAACATCTGCATAGTGCAAAAAATCTGCCACAAAAAATTTCGAAAAGTACTAAATTTAAATTTGCAAATGATTTTTTTTTTAATATACGAATCCATTTAAATGCAAATCAAAGATCATCTATTGTACAATTTTCCATATCTTTCTATACAATAAAATCTAGTATACCAAAACGTTTATATTTTTAATTTGGGTTGTATTCCCTTTTGATCATTAAACCGTTGATTGGCAGTATCTGAAAACTAGTTCCTAATTTAAGTTTTTTCAGTAAAATTCTATGATGAAATGCTAACGTAAAATACTAAATATTCGGTGTTATATTTGTTCTTGAAAATTTTTAAAATAAAAGGGGGAAAAAAATCACCATACCAACATTGATACAGGTTTATCCCTATTTTTATAAACCTGAGAATAAATAACTATTGAAGTGATTAATAAAGTTTAACAGGACCTTTTTGAGTGACTCATTTGCAAAAATAAATTTAAATAGTATTAAAAATGAATTATAACTTAGTAGTGAACAACTCATTCATAAATCCTTCCTTATCTAAAAAAAAAAATATTCAAGCAATCATAATCAATTATAATATTAATAAAAACTATATTATTAATCATCGTTTATTATTTTTGATTATTTATTCTTAATAAGAGCAACTGAGGATTTCTTCTGAATATCAAAGCGTTCGGTTCATACTAATTACCACCACTACAAAATTCAGCATAGAAAATCTCATCTCATCCACTTTCAATCTCTAACTAACAGTCTGATATCAGCACTCAAATAAATCGGTTGGTTGATACAAATTTAAAAAAATCTTTAACACCTTCAAGTGTAAAATTTGTGTTTGTCCTGTGAATATATTTGTGTTTGTGATCGAAACTCAATGGTATTGAAATTTTCATAAAGTAACTATTATTTAATTTATTTATTTTATATTTTATTGAATCAATTAAATAAAAGTCTTTCGCACTATTCCCGAACAAAATGTGTTATATTCATGGTATTTGATGATTCTTAAATGATGTAAATTAATCTTTATACTAAACATTTTGAGTTTCTTAATTATTTTTAATTTCTTTTTTTTTACAAATACAACTTTATTTTAAGCATTTTAACATCAATGAATAAATTAAATTGAATTCGGGCTCATATATTGAGATAATCATGGATGCAACTAATTCGATCATATGCCTTCTTGATCCTTTTATTCTTTCTATATCTAAATTGCATAGCTCATCATCGGATAATTTAATATTACAGTATTCTAACGCCAAGTTTGACCTTTTTCATTTAAGGTCAAAACTTTTTCTATTCAAGTCAAACCTTTTTCAAATCAAGTTAAACTTTTTTATTTCAAGTTAAACTGTCAGATAAAATGTTTTATGGTGCAATTTTTTAAGCACATTCGATGATTTTTACATTGAAGTAAAAATCTAATTACTATATTTACGAAAAGACGTATTTAAACTGCAAATATTCATGAAAATGTAAAGAAGAAGAAAAATGATCCAGTAAATCTGTTGATCCAATTACAATATTTTAACGCCAAGTTAAACCTTTTTCATTTCAAGTCAAACTTTTTCAACTCAAGTTAAACTTTTTTATTTCAAATTAAACCGTTTTCATCCTGTTCCCCGAGAATTGGATGCGAAGATTGCAAAGCACAGAGATGTGCTTCATTTCATGACCTGATAGTTTTAAAAATTCCAATTACTACATATACCTAAAGATGTGTTTAAACTTTGCAAATATTCATGAAAATGTAAAGAAGAAGAAAAATTGCAGATGTGGAGTGATGCCAATCTGACAAATCTGTAGACCCTATTATTGCATACATACAATAATTGCAAAAATTCACGAAAACATTATGAAAAAGAATAGTGACAGTTGGATGCAGAAATTGTAAAGCACAGGGATGCCAAACTGACATTTCTGTGTTTTTTTTTCATTTCATCTGACATCTGACAGTTAAATTTAAATAAAAAAGGTTAAATTTACAATGAAAAGATTTAACTTGAATTAAAAAAGTTTACATTTGTGAAATTATCATCTTTATAAAAATAACATTTGATTCAAATGAAAAAATACACCATGAAACATTTTATCTGACAGTTTAACTTGAAATAAAAAAGTTTAACTTGAATTAAAAAAGATTAACTTGAATTAAAAAATCTTAACTTGAATTAAAAAAGTTTAACTTGAATTAAAAAAGTTTAACTTTAATTAAAAAAAATTAACTTGACATAAAAAAAGTTTAACTTGAATTGAAAAAGGTTTGACTTGAAATTAAAAAGATTTAATTTGGAGTAAAACTACTATAACGTTGATCATACAATCTTCATATTATTTCTCAATCACCTTCTGTATTACCATATAGAAGTTGATGTGCAAAAATAAGAACGCATTAACTTAACGCTGTTCGCAGCTAGTTCATATCCTTGCTAAAAATGTGTCGAATGACGTTAAGATATTCATTTTTCGCAATATCACTTATTATGCATTAGAATTGATTGTTATCCCAAATAAAATACTGAGGCTAACTAGTTGTCCATAGAATATTAGCTTATACTTTCACAAAAGGAGGCCGTAATTCATCAAATATTATAGAAAGAAAGAAAAAAACAAACCAGTCGACCTTCATTCGCTTTTCATCATGACATAATCTCGTAGTTGAGAAATTTAAGCCACATTTGCGAAATTATCATCTTTATAAGAATAACATTTGATTCAAACGCTTACACAAAGCTATTTGGGTGTTGCCGCAACTTGTCGTCGTTATTTAAACTCTAAACGGCCGACATTCGGAATGCCAATATTTGGCAATTGATTGGCGAATATGCGAACCTAAATAGTCACATTTTCATCGATGATAATGAAATCAGTCCGAGCTCAATATAATGCGATCTTGCCACATCAATTATGCCGTGTGTCCCAATCTCTTTCAAATAAAATGATAGTTTTTCATAATCGCTTTATTCCATGATCATTTAATCGTGGCATTTCAATGCCATTATTATTACATTTGATTATTTTCTATGACACACAATGGACTTGTTTTAGTTTAATGGTCCTTAAGCAAAATCTGAATTGTTTGACACATCAAGATCATAAGTATGCTGTGTTCTTATTTTTGAATCATCCTATGATACATTTGATATCAAAATGATGATGTACAGTTATTTCGACCCGTTTATCATTATTCAAATGGATTATTTTTAAAAATGTGATTTTCATAGCGTCTGAAGATATTTTGCGTGAGGTTTCAATTTGAACGATTATGCCACTTTACAGAGGACGATTTCATATCGTGTCGTGCAAGTTTTTGCAAAAGAAATGTTAAAATTGCAAATTAAGTTCTTTTATCGCAGCACTTCTATTGCGTTTCAATGGGACGGAAATGTCAAGAAAAAAAAACTCCCACAGCGATCTTGCTATGAAATATGCTTTGAAATTTGCAAATGCCTTGTAAATTTGCTTATTTGATATGATTGTATCATATCGAAATAATAAATGTTAGTTTTTGATGTATTGTTTTATTAAATACAATTAATCTTCCGACAATAATGCATTTAGAAGATGCGATATAAGCAATGATATAGATTTGGACCCAAAGGGCAACTTTGGACAAATGTGTAAGCTATCCAAATGTTGAATTATTGAACTGCCTATAGATATAAATATTATCCTGCAGGTAAAAAAAAATAAGATATACCTATAACAATTGTCGTTTTTCAAACGAAAAATTTGAATGCTCATATTTTTTTATCTTTAATATATCATTACAAAATGTAATTTCCATCATTGGATATAACTTCTCTCCACCTATCGGGTAACGTTTTAATGTCTCAGTCATAAAACTTTTTTAATCCAAATAATGCTGCGTAGATCTAAAAAGATGGAAATCCGACAGAGCGATGTCTGGAGAATAAAGAAGATGTCCGTCGTTGTGTTTGTCCAGATTTAAGTGTTTCTAAACGAATGATACCCTTACAGTCCCACCAAACAGTCAAAATATTTGTTTGGTTGTCAAGCTAGGATTAGGGGTCGGTTTTGCTATCTAACCCTTCGATAGCCATTAATTTTTACGTCCAAAATTAGAATAAAGATCCCATTTCTCATCTCCAGTTATTGAGTCGCCTAAAAAGTGGGGCACCCATCTTCCTTGTCTCTACACGTTCCTGATTTTCTCCAGATTTATTTAAACACTCGATCATGGCTATCCGAGATTGGCCGATATTTTTTCAATAGTTACTATTGGATTACTTCCAATTTCAGCAGTCAATGTGGCGGCATCCACCTTACGCAGTCTTGCACTTCTAGGGCTATTTTTTGAATCAAAATTTACAGATCGAAGTTTCTGGAAGCAATTTTGACATTTACGAACATTTAAAATATTACCCAGTACATCGCAAATATTTTTAGTAGCGCGTGTTGCAGTCTCTTTTTTAAAAAAAAATGATAAAGCATTAAATTTCGAATAAATTCTTCACTTGGCGAAAATCGATCCATGGTATAGTGGGTTATTATATTTGAAATTTAAAAATTAGAATTTAATCTTGATGAGTATAGTCACCAAACTAGTATAAAACACGACTTAAAAGTGCATCAACCTAAGTGCAGTTAATCCCCAAAAACGTATGTGTTTGTTATAATATGATAAATTCATTCTAGTATTAATAATATAAAAGTTCAATGATCAAACTATTTTAATATCAATCTACATTAATTTAAATAATTATTTAAATACCATAGCTATGAATATTAAAAAAGGAATGATCTTGGAGCAAACTATTTGTATTTGGCTGTGGAGAAAGTATTTCGGTTTTTTAATATGATGACTTTCAAACTTTAAAAAAATACAGAAATCAAATAATTATAATAAACTCAGTGAGTACTGCCTTGGGCAAATATACATCATTGTTGAACTTCAAATAGCATTTCTAATTTGAATTACTGTTATATAAAGAATGTCTCGATGTATTGTTTGCTTCGTTATGCAACGAAAGGATTTTGCTCGAGCTAATTATTGTACTCATGATCGTCGTGGTCTTCACAGTCAAATGACTTTAGAGACATCTCCATCCCAAATGGAGGTGGAACATTTCAATATCTAGGCAAAAATATCATTATTGGTTTCCTCTCAAAGAAAATTAAGTAACTTCAACAGCTTGACACACTTTTAAAACACTAACTGCCAGATGTCGTCGATTGATGCAATTGCGATGAACAGTCGTCTCAAAAAAATGGACTTTTTCTAACGAAGATTAAACAAAAAAGAGTAAAACCCACGTCATTATCTTTTTATACATATTTATTGTCATCGTAGGTCGTACGGGAAATTTACCGTAATTAATAAGATGTCATTTGCTATATTGCTTTAAGCAATCATCATATAATTGAAGAGGTTCACATTGTGGCAACATTTTTGAATAATGCAGTCATATATTTTTGTCCTAAATTCCAATTCCTACAATGCATACATACTGCAACTCGGTTATAACAAGCATTAAGATTGAGTATTACTCAGAAAAATTGATATTCTTATTGACGACCTATTAATGATATCATTTAATACGATATAAATAACTTAAAAATATTATTCCATATCAATTTGAAAAGAGTTTTTATCCCAATATTCCATGATCTATGCTCATTTCATCAATTTTGGCGCTCGTTAAAAACGTTAAATTAACGTATTTAACGCCCACTTTTATAAATATCTTTTACATAGAATGCTTAAGATGTGTTTTGAAATTAAAATGACAAGGTTAACAATTTTTTTTTGCTACTTCAAAGATGCTTACATTTTTTAGCTCGATGGTGAAGTAAATTTTCAAGTATCTTAAGACGTGTTTTATTATTTACATTCATTTTACAAAAATGCCGTTATCAAGCGATTTCGACAGTTTGTGATTTTTTGTTGTTGTCCATATTGCTAACCCATTCTCTGCGGATTTTACGCCCAATGAAATACATAAATTCATTGAGTAATTGACAAAATATTATCGACATCACATTAACAATCCATGCTGGTTGACAATAGTTCATCATTAATTCAGTCAAAAAAATCATTTTTCACATCTACTTCAGATAAAGGATATGAATCGTTTGAAGTTCTCTCGATGATTCACACGATAAAACCAATCATTTCCATATTGACTAACATCATTTTCGAAATATGAATTCACATTTGAGTGAAGAAACAAAGACACATTTACTTGACATGAGTTCAAATCCGGTTTTTGATGCTATGGTGTATTATTGTACTAACATAATCTCATTTAGAAATTCTATGAAACAGGTCTATATTATAAGTTTTTTTCTTCGTATATTATCGACACTAAACAGGTTATACTAATTGAGACTAGCCATCCATATTTGCAAGACTTTGCTTGCATCTTTTAGACTAAAAATGTTTATAAACACAAATAAACGAATAACTGTTTGGCTGAAGAGCAATAAAGCCATTCTTCAACACCATCAATCTGAAAATTGACCACATCTTATAGTATAACTATTACGAATTCCTAAAATGAATGCTGATTTGCAATAGAATATTGCGAGTTAACTCCCATGCCGGACACGATTGACTTATTTTCATGCCGTGCAATTACATCATTGATCCAAATGTCGCAGTTGTACGCTTGTTTATGCGAAATTTGACTAAAAAAATATTACATTATACCTTTTAGAAAATAAGTTCGTACCGAAACACGATCGTTCATTTTGTCGACGATTAATTTGTTTCAAATTTGTACATATTCGTTAGTGCTATGTAACATTTGATTTGGCATTTTCTATTTCAAGTTCATCTTAAAATAGCCAATAATATCCAGACAGTCTAAAATATAATCAAACGCAATAGATGTTCTTTGATATTTGCATTCTAAAGCAATAAAAAGTATGCATCAAGTCTTTTTCGTTGGAATTCAACAGCAAAGTGAATGCAATAAAGATGTTAAGAATGACGCAAGAATGCATTTTTATTTCAAACCATTAACTTTACAAAGACATAATTTGCACCAATTTAAATCAAACTAATATATATTTAAAAAATATGTTATACTATGTTGAAGTGCTCTTATTTGCTCGCAGGGCAGGGCTACCACTTATGCGATACTTACATGACAAATTTAATATTTTAATTGTGAATTCAACTTTTAAATGTCAGTATGTTTTATTTTTTACGAAATGTGATCAGTTAGCGTTGTGCTTAATGATCACCACCATATCTGAATATCGCATCACAATTGCAAATCGAATGCGAATTCGATGAATAAAACTTTAAAACATAATAATTAGATGAAAATTTTAACGTATTGATCGTATTGGACTGTGGCATGAACATGTGCATTAAAAGAAGCGTCGCGCATTGAAAGGGTCAATAACGATATAATTGCAATAAAATATTATTTGCCTATATAATTACACTGAGGGACTTAATATATTAAATTTTTATGGTCATTTCAATACATTGTTTTATTTGTCTGTTCGTCTTGTTACAAGATCTGCCCATTACGATTTGAAGCACTCTCATACAAACTTTACATTTTTTCTTGTAACTCTACTTTAAATGAGTGTTAATGTTTCACATTTATTATATCTCAAATCATAAATTAGTTTTTTGTTTAGATAGTTTAGAAGTTGACATTTCTCATTCGTTTGCACATTTTTTGTGACTTTGGAAGTTCAGAATCACTTTTCTTTAAACCAATTGCGTAAAATAATTATTTATTTAGATCAAAAATAATTGTAAAATACAAAAACAGTTATTTCAGTTCAGTTATTACTTAAACAATTAATTGAACTTTGGAACATTGAAATCTCATCTTTGTTCACTCTTAGAAAATCATTGATAATTGCGTCTCATTTCATTTTCATTTTCCAATTTTTTCACGATCTGGCTTTGAATCCAAAGCCTAATTCGCATGTCTACAGTTTAAATTGACAAATATATTTCAATATGTTGTCGAATCTGATCGATTTTTTGAAATTAAATCAATGCCGACACTCTGACTCATCTTGATCACATATTGCAAAAATTATGTTAAATGATGTATTATTCAAATGTAATGGCAATGTATTATAGACTTTCACCCGTGCGACCATTTTAGCTTTCTTTATGTCTTAATTTGAATTATTCTTACGTGCTCATTAGCAAATTGTCGTAAATTTCCTAACCTTTCGATTGAACTTTCCGAAGCTTATCAGTCTTCGAATGGTGCTTCTTGCTTTCGGGTGGGCAGCTACAGATCGGTGCTTCCATTTAGTAAGTAAATCATTCGTATTTTCGATTCTGCCTTTGCAAATTTCGTTTTGTTCGAATGATGAATTATATTTTGGCTCGCGTAATGATAATTGCTGTTATGTCAGTGAAAGCTCGTTATTAGTTAATAATGAAAAAAAAACAGCATAATGAACTTCTTTTCACTGACGAAGATCCGTCATGCTTTCTTCTGGTCAGTGTAATAAATGACTTTGTGGTTTTTTTTTCTGCAACTTTTGTATGAGGATATTTTTAAATTGAATTATCACCGGAACAAATATTATAGCTTAAACGTGTTTTAGAATTTTTATATATAATATTCTAATAAAGAACATTAAAATAATTATTATCATTGCTTGTTGAGGATATGATGAATTTATTTCATAATATACATAATATTGCAATGCTTTTAAAGTTGCAATACTTCAATCAAGTTCCCGCGCTGCGTCTACTTTTAATACAGCCACCTTGTATTAAAAGTAGAAGGTGTTTATTTAACGATAATTAATATAAACTACTTGTAGACAAAAAACCAGCTTTGTAGATTTTAATGTAATGCCGGTATGTACATTTATGCAGATTTCGAAAATTAAAAGCTTGGTAGACTGTAACTTTTTTGATTTACATTGTATAAAAGGATGCAAAATTTTGTTTGCTGCCTCCTTGTTCATACATATTATGAAAAAAAATACATTCTTGGACTCTTATTATAAAGTAAAGTAAAATTCGGGTTCAAATCCAGATTGTGGAAAAAAAATTCACCGTACCAACAAGTTTGAGAGATCGTAAATATTAATATTTTACTACTCACTCATAGATTCTCTTCTTTCCAAATATTCCTACCCTTATTTTGCCACATGTGGAAGGCAATGGAAAACCACCACATTAAATATTTTCCCTAGTAAGATCTCCTATGGAGATCCCCTATATCCGATATCAGATATGGCACATTAAGATTCATGCTTTGATGATGCCATAAGGACTTTAAAGGAAGAAGAAGAATAAATTGTTTTATATAGCTTTATAACAGATGATACTTCTCAAAAAAAAAATATTATTGTCCTGCCTCCATTCGATTTCGAAGGCCGCTATTGTCATCTTAGGAAGAGGAAGTATTTCAAATATCATCACGATTTTTTCTCCTCCAATAATACCACCAAACAAATTTACTCCGTCCATTAAAGCCGACGTAATGACTTGGAATTTTTTAATGAAAATACAAGCATGACGACGAAAATAAAAGATACACTTGTAATACGTTACATCGATTCGCATAATACGCTCTCACTTTCACCTTTCTCGATGATGATAAGCGCAATTCGAAGCCTCACAAAAAATTTCGCCCGTTTATCCGAGGCGAAAACCTTCACTTCCTTATCGGTCGAATTTGTTATAAAACTCCCGAAGAATTTAGATCCTATTCGATTTTGAATTCCAAGCACACCTGACGGAAATTTGAACTTGAAATAAAATGATGTGGTCGACCTTCGTTGAACCTTTTGGGACACGTAACTATGAGCGGACCACAATTTGGCATTCAAGAAAACTCGTTTTTAAGCATATTCCATAATATTTATCACATGATCAATACAGTTTTTTCGCACATAAAAACGTACGGATCCTTTGATTGAGCGCTCTTGACCAACAACAATGGCAGCATCCTATCAATTCTTTCAAGATAGTTTTCATCGCGACTTTAACAACATTTTCCAGGACACATTTTACAAAACACGATATTAATCAAATAATTATTGAAACTATTTAATCGCAACAAAAAGATTTTAAAACATTTCAAAGTGAAACATTTTTTGTTGATATTATGCAACCGTTCATCAATAATTTAATGATCGATTTGCTTATATTTTGCTCGCTGTACGTCCATAAATTAAGTGATTTATTATAAGTGATGCGTTAAATTGATTCTTAGAAAATTTTAGACTTACCTTAGCAAAAAAGATGGCATTGGTGCTTGATCGATTAGATGCTGAATATATTATTAGAGCATACCGTATGATCGTTCGGAATTCATTATTTATTATTTTTTGTTATTTGGACCCTGCACTGAGCCGAGCTGTTTATTAGTCCCGCTACTTGGTACCATGCGCTTGCACTCTTAGTATAGAAAGCCCCGGTTATGAATTTATCCCTGAAAATACCGCAAAAATGTCCTAAAAGAGGACGCAACGGCCATATGATCTGTGTGTCCAACCGGTCCACTTTTCGGACCGCTGTCATGAAAAATGAACGCCTCGCGATCGGACGTCATACCCGAACATGTCTACAGAACGATTACGAACTCTTTTATAATATATACCAAGACAACTTCAACAAGTCAAGTAAAACAAAACCATGTGCATTTGGCTTCAGTAGTATTTTGTCTATATAAAGTTGTTTGAACTAATTTATTATGCTTGCCGTTTATATGTTATCCCAATTTACTATGCACTTGTGATTGAAACAATAAATAAATAATTTCCTCCTCAAAGGACATTCAACAGTCGTCTCGTCAATCTATTTATGTAAGGAACCTTTACATCCAAACGCAATAGGACTATAGATACTCATGTATGGATTTGGAAGTATTTTGCGCATGCTCAGTCGAGCATCGAAGAATACGTAACAATACTGTCAGATACGGAAGGTTTCTTCCGTGAAAGTGATCTGGTTTTGTTCATGTTCTTTTTGGCGTATATCCGTTTAAAGGACCAGTTTGATTCTATTGATATTAAGCAAGGTTTTTTATCACACGACAGCTTGTTCATTTGTATGTGATCCTTTAACTTTCTCGACAAGAATTTTAGCATCAGAGGTCAAAGAACGTAAAATTGATCGAATCTAATAACATAAAAATGTATAATGACGTTGAGTTTTATACATAAATCAGTCCTTTAAATAAAATCGATACTCGTTTTTATTCCTTCTCGTTGAACATAGAAATCGCGTGATAGGCTCGTTCTTCACTTGACTGTTAAAATGAATACATATTTAGAGCTGTTAGACTGTTCGACAATAATTTAAATGAACTGCTAAATCAACAGCGAAAAATACAAGTACCATTTTAGCATCAAATGAAGATTCGAGTTTCATAGAGAGAAATGAGGAAGGATTTATAATAAGATCCACTATATCAACACTTGGTCATGTAAAGATTACCAGCACACATTTGCCAAATCTCAAAATCATGCACTATCTTCCACTGAAACCCAATATTCTCAAATTAATTTTCAATTCCACTTTTAAATACCACATTTTTGAAATACGTTGAAGTTCATTTGAGTCAGTCAGTTCATGAAGAAGCCACACATCTGAACGATTGATGCAGCCCAATTTTGTCAGAAGATTATGGACAGATGTTCGTGGAATTTTTAACTTGTTAACTATTTCGCGAACAGTAATATCGCGGGTTTTTTTCAACCATGGCTATGATTAGATCTGTGTTAATTTGCGAAAGAAACTTATAGGACAACTTCAAAAAGCCCTTTCTACTGTAAACATAATCTTTGGGGGAGCCCTCACGCCCCGCTAACGCTTAACACTTTGATGTACACAGCAGTCAAATCCCGTCATGCGTCAGCAGATAATACTTGCTTTGGCCTACTGACTATTGGCCGCGGAAAGATGACTATAGGCCGCTGTTAAACTTATGAACAGCGCCTGTGACTGAATTATATTTATTTATTTTTATGTGATAATTTTTAGATAGGATAGGATCATTGAGTATAAATTTTAAGTAGGATCTATGAATGTCCCTCAAAATGATCATTATTTTGAAATTACATTTAAACTATTAATTACAGGCCTGGAATTACAACTGGATTTAAGTCCGATCTGTGTAATGTTTAGATTATCGAATTATTTTTTTTTTGCAAATAATAAAAGTCGTTAGATTATAATATTTATGTAGCAGACTGTACATGTCCGGCTCCCATCCCCCTACACTTCCCGGATTTGCTCCCCGATAGCAATTTTCTCTCCCCTACACAGCACCCTTACACAAACACACTCCTAGTCACAACCATCACAGTATACCCTATCCATATACACCACCATGTTCCGGAACACACTACCCCCGTTTATTTTAGGAACCTTCAGTACAGCCCGTGATTTAGGGCGAAGCGCACATCTCTTCTCTTATCTGCATTACACACAATGCATTGTCTAAATTCATCCAAACCTAATATCGAATTCATGCCCAGTTTATAACCCCAAGAGAAATATATCTTCCGCCCCTGATAAAAATGGAGAGTGCCACTTCAACGACCAGTATTTACTTACTCCGTGTCTGTCAAATATAACCTTGCGTAACTGTAATAAAGCCCGACGATTCATTGCAAATAACGATGCATTGTAAAATGATTAAGAGCGCCCTTAACAAGATCGTCACGTTCATTACGCCTAGGCGTAAAATCAATTTTTTCAACAAAAAATACAAGAAACTCATCTGAACATTGACATCTACATATCATTTCTATCAATTCATACAAGTGATGCTTAGATTGCATGGTGTAATAATAAAAATATGTATATTTTTAAATCTAAAACACACTAAAGACATGTGAATTATCGGCTTGAAATGTATTTTGTTTTTTCGTCAATATGTAAGTATTTACGTCCATATTATTAATATCAGAATATCTGCGGAACAATGATCTAATCGCTCACGTTTGATTGCTTATGCCATTTTTCTTCTGTTCGGTACCAAAAAATTATTTGCCACAAAACACAAGACACTTTTTAAAAAAAATATTATTTAGACTGTTATAATGTATCATTTGCCAAATGTTATAATTTAATTTTAGTTGAAATAATTCTTAATGTAACCTTATTATCTTTATCTAGAAAAGTCTAATTTGGAGACTGTTTATGTTTGATAATGAATATGCCATTGTAAGACGAAAATTTTATCCCGCATCTATTTAAATATATAACCCATTAAAAATACAGCTTTTCAATAACCTGTCCATATCGACAGACACATTATGATAAGCGTGTTGCATAATTCTGCAGTGAATTTTCTACTACTGATTAATTAGTTGAGGTGAATCCTCACTGCAGCTTAAATTGCACGCAGCGAAGACATGCAACATCCAAATGCATAAAAACCTTTGTTGGTCGAGTGTATTAACCTAAATAGTAATCACGATTTATGGCTAATTAGATGCTTTATTATTGCTATTTTTCACCATTTGCATGGATGCAATGCTCTCTGTAAGCCCCAAAGACGCAATATATTTTCATCTCCAATGCATCGGACATCGTGCAAGCACATCGACCGTTAGCATGTTTGAATTGAAAAATCATTCATAATAAATAGTCATCTATGATTACACAATCGGACATATGAAGAATCATCCGCGTGTCAATATTGCATACACGTAATGAGACCTTTCATTTAGCTTTTGACATTGATTACTTTCGCTCATCTTGGTAACGAACTTTCTACCGCAATATGTACGTTTATTCAAATTTGATGCTCTTAAAAGCTTTACTTGCGTTTCAATTTTTAACATTAAAGGCTCGAACAATTTCTTCGTTTGAATGATCCATTAAATGTAGCTTACCGGTATGGAATTTTATAATATTCACGATCTAACCACATCGACAAATCTTCCACGCATACCTTCCACGATAGACGGCCTCACACGTATTCATCAAATCGTGGAAGGTCTTAAAAAGAAGGAAAAGACAGAGAGAGAGATCCCAGCCGCAAGACTATTGAGAAGCCGACGGAAAGAATGCATCTTCCCGTGACTAAGGCTATTAATTGGCTCTCTTCTTCTTTCCTACGCTTTTGCGTTTTAACTTCGCACACGCGCAGAAAATCAAAAAATATATTTTTACAGATTTAAAATGTACTACTTTTGAAATTTACTCGCTCGCGTCTAAAAATATTTGTGTAATGCTTTAAAAAAATTATGATGATGCAAAAGAGTGTATTCTTAGGTAAATAAAACTATGTTTGTGATTGCAATGCACAAAATTGCATCATTGCAGAATAACAGAAAGATCAATACTCTACGCGATGCTTAATATAATGAATTCTTAAATAGTTTGAATCGCCAATAAATCTATGGTATAAATTGATATTTTAATTCCAAATGTCATAAAAATTACTTCTAATCATAGATAGTATAAGTAAAAAAATATTTTTTAGAGCCTTGCGGTAAAAATATTGATCAACGTGACCTACTCTTCTTCACAAATTCACGCGATCATAATCTGCGTCAAAATAGGGCTCGTTTTTTGAATTTGCTGAAGAGATATATTTAACGGGTTGATATTATATCACACAAGCGAATTATTCAATCCATTTGCAATGCCCTTATTTTTGTATTATTTATTTTCAGATTTGATTTCTGGAGACTATGAGCCGATGAGGATTGAGCACTTAATAAGAAATAGTAGATGTACCAAATCAATTTAATTTAATTATACATAATACAATAAGAACACAACCAAGATGACTTCCTTATACAATAATTCCTTTACGGAATATTACAAATTCTTGTTTACGGATTTGGCCGGTAAGACAAATTTTTAATCATCTAATTTCATAGATTTTCGGACGATATTATTTGACACTATTTTTTTACGCAGATCACAGAACCAACCATTGGTTCCTTATAGGCGATCCAGTGCCCGGACTGACTATAATAGGATTGTATCTTTATTTTTCGCTAAACTGGGGTCCAAAATATATGCAACACAGGAAACCGTTTTCTATGGAGAAGACCCTAATTGTTTACAACTTTTTACAAGTATTAGTCAGTATATTTCTATTTTACGAAGTAAGTATATTTGCATTCTTTTATCGTATCTAAATACAAAACTATTCGAAATTTTAATTAAAATATTACATTAGGGCTTGGATGCTGCTTGGCTTACAAAATACAGTTGGAAATGTCAACCTGTCGATTTTTCTGAGACTGAAGAAGCAATGAGGGTAACGTTATTTCAAAATTTTCATATAATAAATTAACATAAATCATCGGAATATGAGAACCGATTAAAAGTGAAAAAAAAATCACTAACCTAACAAATTTGAAAGATAAAATGTATTAATATTTCCAGTTTACTATGGAGATATTTCTAAATAAATTCAGATAATATGTGACATTATTCAGCTTGTTAAAACAGACAATATTCAAAAAATCGGAAATCTTTTTTATCCTTATCTTGATGATGATAATACTGGATGCTAATTTTAAGATAAAAAAGATTTATCTGATATTGTATAAATTATAATTATCATAAATTTAAATATCAAATGGATATTTAATTCAATATTTTTTTGTGATATATAAATTTAATTTATAATTATATTAGTGACATCTATTGGATAATTTATTCATAATATGGAAATAAATATTTAGTTATTTATATTAGCTAATAGATGTCACTGCTTATACAATATTAAAATTAAATGTAAAATATATATATTTAACCCCTTCTCTGATGAGATCAAATATTTATTTATTTTTATTAATCGGCTTAATAATATTTTATATATATTGGATATTTTAGCAATTGAATATTCAATGTGTATTTTTATAATTACAGGTGGCACGCGGTTGCTACATATATTTCTTAGCCAAGATGTCAGAGCTCCTCGATACAGTATTCTTCGTGCTGAGGAAAAAGGACCGGCAGATCTCTTTCTTGCACATGTACCATCATACGGTGATGCCCATGATATCCTGGGGAGCCACTAAATATTATCCCGGAGGACACGGAACGTTCATCGGAGTGATCAACTCGTTCGTACACATCATCATGTACTCATATTACATGCTAGCTGCCATGGGACCAAAATACCAAAAATACGTCTGGTGGAAGAAATACATCACAACCCTTCAAATGGTACGCATGACAATTTAAGTAACGTCCGGAAATTTTAAGCTTATATATACGATTTTTACTATTTTATGGTTGCAGTTATCTCTAAAATCTTGACATTTAATTTTTTTTTAAAACGTAAAATGGTCAATAATATTATTGCATGGAGAAAATTGCCTCGGCGCGAAATCGCATATGCTTAACTTTAAAGAGCGGAATCGTAGTCAAATGATGACTTGATTTTAGACAACGTTGTAAGAGTAACCCTGCAGATATGAGTCGCTGGGATGTGTCCTATTCGGTATTGTCTCCCCCCCTAAGGTTATGTGGAAGTGCTGATTCCAGAAGTGAACAGTCACATTATCATCAAAAAATAATATAGAGATACTAAAGCGCAGCCATTTATCTCCGTGGCAAATAATTTTGTATCTGTGTATATTCCAGTCATATTAGAGGATGCATACAATAAAATTATGTAATTTTATTATTCCTATTCATATTTTCTTTGTATTTACAGCTCCAGTTCTGCATTGCATTCTTGCATTCATTCCAATTGATCTTCTACGATTGTGGCTTCCCACGTTGGTCAGTATTCTTCACATTACCAAATGCGATCTTCTTCTACTACTTGTTTGACGACTTCTACAACAAAACCTACACGCCGACCAAGGCCGATGCAAAATCAAACGGACATTCGAACGGCAAAACAGCGCTGTCCAATGGCAAACACAAAGACGAAGATGTCAATCAGAATGGAAAAGTTAAAAAATCATAAAAGAGTCGATTAATGAAACTATTTTTTTATTATTAATATTTTAAAGATTCTAGAGAAAATATAGATCTATATTTATCAAATTCTGTTTTGTTATCAGTTAATTGTTCTTGTTTAGTTTATTATTTTACGTGATCAAATGAACAGTGTGATCAGACATAAATGACTTCCACATCGACTGCATCGGATCAAAGAATGTGCTGTAATTCTCCTTCGTGACAAATATAGAGTGACATATTTTTAGTGCAAAAATTTCTTGAACAGATTGAACACATTCTTCTCAACCGCAAAGTATTTTAAGTTTAATTGGGATAAATACTTAATTTTTTGTTCGATTTTAAAAAAATGGAATATTGGTACTCGTAGGGTTAATAACTTAATATATTGTGGGCCATAAAGTGCTAATATGGAATGTTTCTTCCATTTTGTTCAAAAATACGTCAATGTATACTTATATTAGAGAATTGTATTGAAAACTATAATATTTGGAGACTTCTATGTAAAAATATGAAAGTAACGCACACATATGACGTGTCTTTACTGTATGATAATAAATTTATTACCGTAGTGAAAATGTTATGAATCCCGTTTTGGGATCATGTGATTAATTAATACTTTCCGTTTGGGGAAAAATGCAATAATTGCTCAAGTTAAAAAATTAAATATTAGCAAGTTATATAAAGAGGGAGCTTAATCTTAGTAAATAATTCTAAACCAATGTGTCTCACATGTTACCTTATTTTGTAAAGTATATTAATTTGTACATAGGATTGGTCTTAGCATAATTATTTTATAAGCTATCGTCTTCCAAATGAATGATTAGAATCTCTTGTGATTGTTCAGTCAATATTTTTAATTGTTCCATTTATTTATATAATGTTTTTTTTACTCTTATTATCAATACTGAATTGAAAGAATGATGTTATCAATTAAGTATAATAAAGTTTATGCGACACTGTGAATCTCATTAGGGCTCAAACATTTTTTTAATATTTGATTTTCAATGTATCAATTATATTATATATAATTTGTTAGCGTTCTACATAAATCTATTCATGTCATTTTTTATTCGAATCTAAATGTTGCGAAACGACCAAAGCAACGCAATTTGAATCGAACAATTAGCAAAAAAGTCAATTTTTTCTTAACCTTTTAACTGCCAACGACGCACTGGCGCGTCGAGTTTGTATGCGCTGATGAGTCATTGGCAGTTAAAAGGTTAAATATATAAATTCAATTTGAAAACACTTGATCATAGTTATGACATGTTGCCTGTTAGATATTAAAATTACCAATATAAATTGATTGTATTTTATGGGAGTCGCTGAAATAAAATCGCTATGAATATTTTCAGATATTGTTTTTGTTTATTTCAACAATAAATCATATTCTTTTCCTATAAAAATACAATATATTTAACGTTGACTACGAAAAAACTCTCGATTCAGTACAGCATCAATCGTATTCTTTTTAATATATATTATCAAAAATATACGATGTGGTTTTTAGCGATAAATATATTTAAATGATGGTCTCTTAATATTTCGATGATTGTTTAAGCTTTAGATAAACCTGGAACTTCCAAATTAGTCCGTATGATCATTATAATACGAGTTCAAGAACAATCCTAATTTGTATAAACGATCGATTTAATATATGATCAAAGAGTGACATCATCAAATATCATTCCAAAAACGATACATTACTTCTACTATCGATATATTTGATTGTCCAGTTCAAAATGCGCTTTTTTTTCAAATCGCGTTTCAAGATGGTGAATTTTGTGTCGAACAAACAATTTATGCAAAATTGCATACTGTCCAAATATTTTCAAAGAAATAATGCAACAAATACACTTGAAAAGAATAGGAAAGACCATAAAACAAGGGGGTGTGTATACCCCACGACATTACTGATGAGATCAAGACAGTGCGCAGGAGTACGTGTCATGATTTAATCGATAAAATGAAGAAACAGCAGTTTTTACGCTATTTTGTGATTGGAGATGAAATGTGGGTGTTGTACTCAAATAAAAAACGCAAAAGAAAATGGTTTTCAAAAGTGCAGTTAAAGAAACCAACCCCTCGACCGGGTCTAACATTAAAAATAGCTCTTTTAAATGTATAGGGTGACTCCAAAGAGATAATCTACCATGAAGTCCTTCCATATGGTTAAACCATAACGAGGGAGATTTATTGTTTACAATTAAAAAGTTTAAAAGTGGCATTGAGTACGAAAAAACAAGAGTTAACCGTTAACCGTCGCCAAATTCTTTATACTCCTGACCTGTTTTTTTCTGACTATCATTTATTTAGATCAATGCAGCATTATTTAGTAAGGAAAAAATCATAAATATAGAAGAGGTGAAATGAGGAATCGAAAAATATCTTATATCAAAACTCGTTTAATTTTAATCTTCCGGAATTAAAAAAAAATAATAGATGGGAAAAGGTTGTATCTACTGAAGGAGAGTACATTGTATCGATGAAATTAATCGACTAATATTGTTTGTTTGAATTTAACTCTTTCGTTTAAAACACGTTGAAAAAATCTTTCTAAAAAATATATTTTAAGATGTATTTATTAAATCTAGCCAAATATTGAATAAACCATGAAAATTTCAGACGGTCGGAGTAACTTAAACATAAAATATCTCTACATAAACGATTACCCTAATTCTCATTGCGAAACCAGTTTAGGAGGCAGATTTTTTAGTGTTTTTCGTGAATTTTTTTAACATGGAAAGAATAATTAGAATTTATTTAAACTTTGAGAATATCTTATTAATACTTAGAAGTATATCTGAATTTTTTTTAAATTAAATTCCGGATGATATATCCGAGTTATAAGTTGCTGTAAATGGAAGGTCGCCATCAGAGTTTGCTATTGGCGGGAATTGTAAAAGTCACAATTTTTATTGAAAATCAATACAATACTTTAATTTTATTAATAATATATTTTTAAGAATATAAAGCCAGTTTTGATTTTAAAAAAATACATGTTTTAGGAGTGTCTTAATAAAAAATTTACGATTTTTTATCATTTTTTTTTTACATCTTCTTTGCAATAAAAATCACACTTAAAACAATAATATTATTAAGATTAGAATTAAGTATAAATTAAGATTAAAATTAAGTATAAACTCCTTAAACAAATATTTTAAATAACTGGTTTACAACTTTTGGAGTTAGAGTTCCCGCCAGTTGAAAAAAAGTTGTTTCGAGAAAAACGCGTTTGAAAATAAAATGACCGAAAACGAGACATTTAAGACAGTAATAAATGATATTAATTACCTAGCGGATAGTCAGCTATTCCAGCACCATATAGCAACCCTTTGTCTTCTTCATACGCATAATTTTGAACTTGCATCTTCTCTTTTTGAACTTTCCATTTGCCTTACATAATTAAAGTTCTGCAAGCCAACAACTACTTTCAGCTCTTTTATAATCAATACAAGTGCTGAATTCCTTTCATTGGATAAAGCAAAAAGCAAAAATTCTGCAACCTTGATTACTTTTAGATCAGAATGTATTATAGTTGATTTGGAGCCAATCGCCAAGCGTCAAGTTGAAACATTCGTTTGCGTTCTGCGTGTGATCACCTAAACATCTCTTCAGTAATCCATCTTTCGACAAATCTTATATATATTGGAAGAATTTATTTCTGAAGGTCGGGGGTGCAATGGGGAAAAGTGCGCTTCAGGTTCTGTTCCAAATGTTTTTGCTTTTTTGCTGACACTTGCATCTTCAATAAAACTTGATTGACTCTTGATATGTCGATTTCCGTGGAAGGATCTGTTACGCAGTTTACTACATAGGTTTGTGGTATCCTATTTTCCTTTCGAATAAGATTATATTTAGATTTCTAACTTTCAACACATACTAGGAAGGCCAAAGCTAAACTGATGATAACCGACGCTCTGTCGAAACGATACCTTCTACGCTTCTAGTACCTTCTAATTAAGATCTCTATTCTAAGAATTTATAAAGAAGATCGACTGTAAACATCTTCTTTTTCTTCCCGTAATACAAGGGTACAGAGCTAGGTAACGAACAAGGATTTACTGTGCGGCCACTCCGTACTACGTGTTGCGTGCTCCAGCACCAATTTGCGTACTCAAAACATCAGAAAAAATCGAAATTTGTTGTCAAACTGTTGAAAACATATTCTTGAATAATTTTATATGGCATGCAGAAATCGTGGTAGAAATACCAACCTTCAATTGTTAAACTAGACCTTCTCCCGCTTATTTATCCCAGGATGAAAAACGGAATGCGCCCAAATCCACTACTGAATTTAAGATGTTAATGGGAAAATATAGGAAACTAGGGGGGTAAATGATTTAATTTGGTTCGAATATACAATACCTTTTTGTCATCAGGAACTTTCTTAGGCTTTTTCGGCGATAGCTTGGACAACGATCTGTCACTGTTTCGCATCCATATGGTTATTAAGTAAAAAGCGCTCGCTTTTTAAAATGAAAATAAAAACCAATTAAGCGTTAAAATAAATTATTTTATTAAAACATAACGTAAATTATATTTTAAGCTATTATAATATCACATGATAGTTTTTTTTAATGGAGAATTGATTTAAATCGTCACTCTATAATCGCACTACTTATTTCTTCTTAATTTTATCGTTAATTATATTGTCATGATTTACGTCATTGTCTTTCGCTTCTACATTATTAATGGAAGATTTTTCAGATTTTTTCCCATAGCTCTTGCGGTAAAAGTTCCCAAAGAGGATCAATATTGCCAAGGTGTCGAAGAACATGAAATACGATAATGGTCGGTAATAACCGCAATCCGAGAACGTCAGATACAAAACGAACGACATTATCAGGCAAAATTGAATCTGAAATTCAAGAAAATAACATTAATATTGAGGGCTTTTTGGTATTGGAATATTTTCTATGCGACAATAAAATGCTTACAATTTGAATTATTGTCATGTATTTTTTCCACCATATGTACTTCTTGTATTTTGGTCCAAGGGCAGCAATCAAATAATACGTATACATAATCGTATGCACTAATGAATTCAATGAAAACATTACTACTTGTTCCCCAAGAAAATACTTGAGCATGAACCACGAGCAGAAGACCATATGAGCATGATGGTAGACATGGAGGAACGATATTTGACGAGTTCGTTTGCGAAGAATTAAAAATATTGTATCTAGAAGTTCTGTTAATTTGCCCATCAGATACCACCAAAATGCATTTGCAACCTGCAACAATACATAATATTATTACTACGAAAAAAGTTTCACATTAACATATGTTGAAAATACAGGTTGTGGCAGGGAAACTTCCTTATTTAATACGCATACTCTGAAGCAACAGTTATTTCAAAAAGGATGAGATGACATTCATTTGAAAGAACAAGACCTAACGTTTTGTGTTATGTAGGTTTAATTATAATTATGCCATTAGACGAAAGAGGAGCACGTAATCTCCTTAGAGGCGTACTTTTCAAATAGTCATTTAATAATCGTCAATTTGCAGTCAGGAATCCTTTTAATTGCTAATCACTTTCCTGATATTATTCACCATAACTATTTTTTCTAAATCTCACCAACCCAAACAATTTTTATTCCAGCTACTAAAAAATGTAGGATCTTCATTAACGGTAGTGATTCTGCTATTTATTTTTAAATCTTATATATAATAGTAGACTGATTTGATCTCTTGGCCATTAATAGTATCCTCAATATGGGCCACGGATACTATTTTTAAAAAATATCTATCATGATCCTCTATTTTCTACGATGAACCTTGGTGATCTTTGAGATGCACATTGCATAACTTCATCGCTAAAACTGTCATACTTATCTGCCTCAATGTAGACAAATCCTGCACCACGTCGATTTATTTTGAATTGGAAAAGAAATCCGCTTTATCAATTATCAAAATATTTCAATATAATCTTATCTATTTTTATGAGGCTCAATCGGTCAATAACATGTTATATAATTATGTTATCATTTATAACTGGTCGACCAAGACGTGTTAAGCTCATTTTTATCAACGATATACAGACATCCTTTGAAACTTTCTGTAATTGATAGTCACCTCTTCCACATTGATGGAACTATTTACATATAAAAGAATACTCGAGAAATAAGATTTACTACATTTAAATAACATATACTTTATATAATACGATTGAATCATTGATTCCATAAAAAAGGAATTGAAAAGAGCCACTTCGAAAAAGAAAGATTTTTGACAAAGCTCTCTGAATCAATAATTTTCCTGCTTTTTAAACTGTTTTAAACAACAAATCCCATTTATTCTTCGCTCTGATTCAAATAGGTATGGGGTATTAAATTCAAACCATAGAATTTTAAAGTGAATTGTAGGTTATGACTTGACATTTCTAAATGCTCGGAGAAAATCGATTATTTTGCCCCCATTTCGCCAGGGAATCCATCTGCTATAGCTTTTCGGCTAATCAACAAAGAAGACTCATCATTTTCGAAGCTCAATTATTGCTTAAATTCATTCATGAAATATGATATTGATTGTAAAGTCCGTATTATTTTTTTTTGTTAAATAACAGGTAAAATACAAGTACATATATGAAATATTCTTAGTGATAACAGTGGACGAATAGTATAATAAATGGTAAAATATTTATATTTACCAATTTCATGTAAACTGAACGTTTCTCATCGGTTGGACATTTGGAAGAAATAACGGACCACAGGGGAGAACCTTTTTGCAGACCCTGAAAAAAATACATGGTTGTTAATTGACTATGATAGTTTCATATAACAATGTAGGTAAATTCGAAAGCAGAATATTAATTACCAGATACACGAGATAAACAGAATATATAACTTGAGCGCCATTGTATACAATCATGGTTTTCCTCAGTTCCATTGGTTGGCGATTTTTCATTAAATGAGGCCCTAATTTAAATATAAATAAAAAATATACGCCTAATACTCCTAGCATCAGTATTGGATTTTCCATGAAAAACCATGAATCGATCTCGTCATCTGAAATCATTAATGCAAATATTATATAGAGCGAAAAATAACATTTCTCTATACAAATTGAAAATATTTATTCTTATGGTGTCATGTTAGTTATCGAAAACAGGCAATCTTCATTAAGAAAATTTATGGAAAAAGATCGATCGATCACAAGACAATACAGATGGAAGAAGATAATAATGAAGTTGTTCGAGATTTTACCATAAAAAACATAAATAACGATTGGAGTTATGTTCTTTAAATAAAGATACTTTCACTGAAAGAAGCACAAAACTTAACGAAATAAATCTTAAAATGCTTAGCCCAATATAACAATTTTTTCAACGATCTCTCAGCCAAAAGATCAAAAAAAATCAAGATTTAAAAAGTCAAAATTCTGCTGAAGAAAGTTTAAAAAAACAAGAACATTTCACCACTAACATGTCGAAAAAACTTTATGAAATAAAATAAAAAATTGAAAGTTAAGAAACTTTTTGTGGTAATTGAAACTATTACAAATGGGCTATTAATTTTATAACATTCATGAACTTCTTTCATCAATTCGATCCCGGAAATTAAATACATAAATGTATACAATTTTCTACGCCCGACTCTCGTATAACACGGTACTTCTATAACATGATTTTGAGTTTACACGGTCGATGAATTGTGGTATATATTTGTACAAAAAAGTTTTAGAAAAAACATCAAATAACAATATAACATATAAGATTTGAACATTCTTCTGCGTCTGAAAATCCTAAGAGACCAACCATTATAACAATACAAAAAAATTAAATCAACATTTTGGCAATATCAATGCATAATATATTTCTCATGCATAGCCAGTAATAATAAAAAATGAAAGAAGCTCTGCAATCCCAAAAATATATCTTCAGACAAAAATATTACCTAAAAAATCGAATAATTTCACGGTTTTTTGTTAAAAGCAAATTAAGCTTTAGATTTGGCTGATAAATTATAGCATTGTTTGAATTGAAAAGTATTATTTAATAGATATAAGCCTAAAATTCAAGAAGGATTTAGAATAATTTTAACCTCATTTCAAGAAACATGTAAAGATGTACATACTTAAAATAAACAATCGTTTATCACAGAGTTAATAAATGTTAACCCTTTGAACTCGATTACAATTGTTTAGAGCTATTCTGATGTTCTAGGATAGATAAATTTCTCATTTTACGACAAACCACCCATTTATTCACTATTTAGGGATTGTTTAGACCAGAGCTAGCAGAATAGTTCGGCAACAATTTGTAATAGATGACACCGCTAAACAATTAGCCACATCTTACAACTTAATGCGTAGAACATTGAAGTGATGGAGAAAATTGTTTTTGTTTGAAAATTTTAAAAGTTGAGATGAAAAACTGATCACTTATACATATATATGTATACAATAAAGTGTACTAAGATCTAAATCCATTTTTATTTAGGTAAAATACCATTTTTTCCCAATGTATTATCATAAACACAATCTTAGACAAATTCACTAAAAATCGCTTGTGAGTTAATCTCAAAATGCATTGATGAATCTAATAAGTATGATTATAAGTTTTTGTGATAATGAATGATCTATTTTAAGCCCGTATACCAAAGATCCATATCAAATTATATTTTTGTCGCCCCCGTTATACGAGGACCAAGTGGTTAAAATCAATAGCCACAATTGGAAATATTAGATAGCATAGTGATAAAAGATTACATAGGCTAAGATTAAAGCACAATTTGAGGTTCATAATCATTACTTACTTCGGCCCCCGAGCCAGGAATCGGGACTTTCTTCCAAAGCGTGTTGCGGTGAAGCCATCTTAAATTCTTCTACGGTGTATGTTATATTTTCTGGAAAAATTATACATAATCAACTCAGTCCTACGAAATTGGCGAACTCGCGATTTTTACTCAAAAATGTAGACGTCCTTGCGCAAACGTCTTGTATTTATAAATTTTTTGAAGCATTCGCCAATAGTATGGAGGTAAAAATAAATTTTTAGCTGTCATGCAGGATGTGATGTAAGACTTCACATAAAGAAATGATCGGGAATACTAGGTCGCTACAAAAGTTTTGACCCTTTTTAATGCGACATTTAAGCCAAAATGGATTACATAGAATATGGAAAATATTCACAAAATTTAAATTCATTTTGCACCAAAATCAAAAATGTTTGTACATAACTTATGTTAAAAAAAAAACCTACACGTTTATGGTTTTATGTTAATATTTCTATGTAAAATTAGTTTATTATTAACCATATTAAATTCAATAAAAACAGATTTTAATGTACATATTATATAAGTATGAAATGCGAGTCATCTATCATTACTCCATACTTTATTCATAGAATTTTAATTATGTATGCGATGATATCGCATTTGATATTAGATAAACTAAATCGATCGAAGGCTATTCAAAATTAGTCAATGAATTTTGAAAAATATGCATTCATACTATGATATATTAACCCAAACTGTACTAAGCGATATCATAATAACTCAAATTAGAGCATCTCGAAGCAAAATACAGTACATGACATTTATTTCAAAGTTGAAAGGTCAGAAAGGTGTAAAGGTTATTATTATTATAAAATTGGAAAATTGACCTCTTCTTTAGAGACATATCTTCATTACAAAGGGTTTTGATCAAACAACCTTTAACGATAATGATTTTTTTTTCATCTAATCAATCCAACATGCTGAAGTTCTTCCTTAGGGAAGAATCAAGTAAATCATATCTTATGTAGACCTCTCTTTATTTCTGCTTATATTTATTTCAAATATTTTAAGTCTTTGTGCCAGCAATTGAGTTTCCTATAAAAATGTATTTATGACATCATCTACTTCTTTGATTATATTGCTGGGTTCTGTTAAACTCAAATTCAATTAGAAAATGACAATCTCAATCAAATTTATATATGTGCTGCTTAGAACAAAGCCTAAACAGAATTTGTTGATGTATATATTTAAATAAATGGAGAATCTATGTTAGATATATTGAGAGCTTGATTTTTGTAGTGAAACTTACATATACGCAGTAGGGTAAATTGGGCTGAACAAGACGAAAATTGAAATTGTAAGCGGCAATTGGTAGAAAAAAAGAGAAAATCATTTCTGCTCTCTCCGTCGCACACGCTCATATATAGACATGCTATGCGCATGCGCACATCACATACGCACGCTTCTATTGTCTATATGTAGTACAAAGCAATCAGCGGCAATTTTTATATATTACACAAACACAGCTTTGTCTTTTGGCTAACAATTTCCATTGTGTGAAAAGTGAAATGGAAATAAAGACAAGTATAGACAAAGTACGAACCTTTAGATAACGGAATAAAGTGAATAAATCGCCAATAAATATGTACAGCCGGTGGTGTAAAGATATAAAGAACAAAATGGCTGGCTTTTGGTATACCACATTTTAGGACCAACCTAATCATCGATAAAGGGCATGACGTGACACGGTATCAGCGGTTCGAAAAGCGGACCGGTTGGACATACAGACTTTATAGCCACTCCAGCCTCCTTTAGGACTTTTTGCGACATTTGTGGTGACATACCCGGGGGAGGGGGGGGGCGCTCGTTAGATTCTTGCCACGGGCGCTTCGTACCCTCGTTACGACTCTAGGCATAACTATAGAAAAAATATAATTGAACATGCAAAACCCATGAAATGACCCGCATGTCGTATCTAAACAATAGCCTTATTGAAGATATTTATAACCGAAAGGTTTTATTGCTATAAGAACGAAAAAAATTCTAAGCGGTTTCAATTTAAATATACAAATAATATATTAAATACAGTGTACATCGGTTATATCTTCTGTGTGAATGACCTATATTCGTTGCTTATAGAATTTCGGTGTTCGTGCGCGTTGTCGTTGGATTTTGACCGTTGGTTATCAAATGCGACTAGCTTCGATCGAAAATCTTCGAAAAGGTCAATTATGTACCGATTTGATCCATATCAGTAATCGTAGATAAAAACCGGTAAATGATGGTATTATATAAATTTTGCGATTGGATCGTGTAATGATTGCTGGCTTTAGAATATTGAAAGCCTGATGGATTTAAATTTTGAACTGACCTGATATCTATGGTGTGCCTGTTGGGGAAGTATGTAATATGTTCTTTTTTATTGAAAATAGGGTCGCACGCAATTTTTTGCCCGAAGCTCGATGAAACCCATCAAATATGACAGCTGTCAAAGTTATTGTATTTTGGTTCTATGCTTGGAATTCGCTTTTTTTCGTCGACCACATTGTTCAGTTAACCAAAGGCACATGTCGCGAATTAGCTCGCAGTATGATTCATGCCAGAATTAATTTATAGCACTGCGGATAAATGTACTATTTATATAACTCCAACAAATAAATACATAATGCGTACTATAATATGATGATGGTTCGAGTTCTATGTGTTTAGCGGAATATCGAATGGGATTTGTCCGTTTGCGATTCTCGGAATATTTTTAAATATGATAATCATCTGCCCCGTAATTGGGACGTTCATTTTGAAGGTGGAACAAATCAATTTTATTTCATTTTCACATGATCGAAAAATATCTTGTCGTGTGATGCCAATATTGTTGGCGTTGGGAAAAAATCAGTATCTCAAATGATTCGATTCGTTTAATGGCATAAAACCAAATTTGAACGAATATGAACACTAAATATTGTGTATTCTATGATAGAATTTGTATTTTTTTTTTTTGAATACATTTTATAATATTTATATTGAATATATTTACCGCCAAAATCACTGTAAGATTTCACTTTCAATATCAACGAATGATCGATCGATATCTAACACAATATGATTTGTAAAATGTAACACTTTTCATGTAAAAATAAAATAAATACATATGAATAGTAAAATAATAATATTAAAATTTATCAATTTATTTGCACATTATTTTCACAGTAGTGAAATAAATTTGAATTTGCACTTTTAATTTTTTTTCATTAAAAAAAAAAAAAAAAACATACCATATTTTGCTTTATGATGTTTTTAATTTATTTTTTTTAATTTATGATTTTCAGAGTTTACATTTATACTTTTGTACTTTTATTGAAAAATGTTTATTTTGTCAGAAAATGAACGTTTTTTGATAAATACTTTTCCCCATCGATTATTTTTTATACTAAGCCTCTATTAAAATTGTTCTATTCACTCACTATTTAAAAAAAAATCGATTATGTAATATTTTCAATGGCATAAAATACAATCTTCCGACGTTCATAACAGACACGTGAGGACTAAATTAACAGTAAGAATTTTGATGGCCAACAATATAAACACTTCTCTCTGTCACACATCTAACAACAATTCGATAACGCCGACATACATTTAGGCAGATGTTTTAAATTGTATTTAAAAAAAAACCATGTTTTTATATTCATATCTAAAAAAAATTGCGACTCACCATAATATATTATCCAATTTGCCACAAGATTTTCGAGTTCTTGCGCGTTGATGTTCTGCACGAAGATTGTCGATATCTTCGATTTTTCCCTAAAGCACTTGACCGCAGTGTGCTATTTTAATACCACCCATTGAATATTTTTATCAACCCCAATTACAATCAGGATCGTTTGTCTTCGCACCTACCCTATTAACCCCGATAATCAAAATCCTAATAAAATTATTAACTTCAACAACCCTTCCATAAAAGAAAACATTGGTAACTAAGGTACTTTCGTGACTGCAGAGAACGTTGAACTGCGCACAAAAACCGCTCGATATATGTATAAGTCAATATTTACCTTTACCCAGTGCTTGATTTGGAACTAAAAATCAAATTGTGTAGTTTAAAAAAAGATCTAACCTCTCAACAAAAATCACACAACTTGTGCAAACACCAACCAACTCTGTCTTTAAACTCCAAATTCACATTCATATAAAAACTACTCTCGAAAAACATGATCACATGTTGGTATGAAAGCCTACAAAGCTCACAACCAGTATGTTCAATCTCAGGTACTAAACCTATTGTCTACATAAAAACATCCCCCTACTCTTTAACATGTCCCTACACAAAAAAATCAATGCTATAACAAGGTGCATAAACTAACACATGGTTTGAAGGCATGATATACAATACCTTGAATTAAAACTGTGTTTTAGCTTACATGCTGTTTATGTAGCATACATTTGATACACCTCATTTAAAAGGCATCAATTTGATAATATTAACTCCAAACATTTAAATTCTATATCAACGAATCAATATAATTTTAATTATTATTTAGTATTTTCTTCAAATTTTACCACAACGTTCCATACAAATAAAATGATTTAAAATAAATTACATCAGTGATTTTTAGCAATCCTTTTATGATGCATGGCTTTTCATGGCGTTTAAGTTCTTAAAAATGCAATCAACGGCCACAACCCATGTAGATTTGAACCCAAGACGATTGAATTATTAATTCAACCGCTTAATCACGGGACTACCTATAGGTACAAAGGTAATATTTCATAGAAGTATCAAAATTAATATGATTGGGAAGGTCAACGGTATCATATCAACCACGAGACTTTTCTACGGTGCATCAGTACTTGTTGTGAATTAAATCGGCAATGATATCATTGTTGAACAAAATTGCTAAAATGCAATTTAAATATTTAATGTTTACTAAATATAAATCAATTTGCATATGTAGAGATATTCAGTGCATACGCCTACGGCAATAAACAAATGGAACACAACAAAATTCTTAGGAATTAAATCACTTGCTTGCATATTCGAAGGAATCCAGGGCAATTCCATTATAGTTTGTCATTCGTTTAAAAGCAGTGGGATGCTGTTTCCTTTTAGTCTAAATTTTGTCATATCTGACGAACACGCTTACAGCACAAAATATATTATCGTCTAAATAATCGGTATTTATTTGGATGCGTACAGATTCATTCTATCAACATATTTAATGAATCTATTAAACTATTCTATGAATTCGTACTCCCTGTTTATTACCATTTCAATCTCCTATTTTTTTTAAACGCATCCTGTTTCGTTTTTCATATGATTATTGTAGCGCTGCCTATCTTTAAAATTTCATGATGAATATTCTTTCGGGTATTCAAGCGTTTACACTCATTTTTACATGTATTTTTACATTAACATTTGTACTGAAAATATATCAATGTGTTTGTAATATTTTCTAATAAACTATGTTAAATATTTTCATGTAATATACGTAAATAATTTTAAAATATTCTGATATACTATTGAGTTATACAAAAGCCAAATTAATATTTATGTAAGTTCAAAAAATTCCATATTACTACATACTTAAAAAAAAACTTTGTGTTGAAAAGACCTGAAAAATATTTTAAAATTTTGCACTCATTTATGATAAAATTTCTTTATTGATTCTAGTTAGATAAAAACTAGACTCGGCTTTATTTTATCTAGCACGTGCCAGATCTTATCTCACACTTTTGAATATTATAAAATATATGATTATCATATCACATTCAAGTATTTAACCTTTTAACTGCCAACGACGCACCGGCGCGTCGAATTTGTATGTGCTGATGAGTCTTTAGCAGGTTAATATTAACGATGCAATGTTCTCTGCGGCGTTAAACGTATACATTTCTTAAAAACAAATCAACTTACTAAACACTTTTTAACATTGAGCATTTATTCTACTAACAAATAAATCAACTATTAGACTTACTATATGAAAACCTGATAAAAAATATAATGTGCATATCAGCATATATCAGTTTGGTTATCGCTAATTAAATATTTCATCATAATGTTAACATCACAAAAGACAATTATTGATTATTTTAATGGACATGTGTAATTTATAGAATAAGTTGGAAGATCTCGATAGAATTTTATGTCTTAAAAACATATGGTTCAACAGTATCGTTCACATAAATCATTATTAAGGTTTTTTGTAAAATAAAAATGTGTGAATAACTGTTAAGTCGTACTTTTTTCGCCGTAATAAAAATATATGATAAGGACCTCAAATTACACGTAATAAAATTTATTTTATAAGCAAATAACGTCTTTTCCTGTTGAACAAATAAAATATTTAAAGCTCTTAAATAAACAGTTTTGATATTTATATTCTGAATAAATACTTAACAGAAATCATTAAAAATGACAACATTTACTTACATACAATTTATATGCTTATATTTATATCCAAACATAAGTATAAAATATAAAATGCTAATTTTTTAGCGTTAACAAGTATCATTTTTTATACATGTATGAAAACGCTAAGAAATTATTAAGATAAGCCTTAATTAATATATTAGCTATAATAATTACATACATCTTTGACCTGTATTAAAAATAATTTGTATCGATCATAATAACTATGATAAACCAGAATTTTATATCGCAAATGAATAATTTAAGCGTTGAGATTGCAATAATCATTAAAAAAATTATGCACGTTATTAAATGCATTTCATCATTATGCTTCAATAATTAAAATATAATTAGCATTATTGTGGCGTTTCATCAATTAAATAATTAATCTTACACAAGAAACATTCTAATTCTTTAAATATAAATACGTTTTGACGCTCGTAAATTACATATGAAATAAAACTCAAGAATCGCAATTTCATTTTTATTTTCCTATAATAATAATATTTTATCACTTAAATATCCAACATTTCTCACTCCGCTCTAGAATACATCCATGAAAATAATTATAGCACCGATGAAATTTTCACACATATGGTAATTGATCAGTTATTAAAGCAAAGTTAGATTTCACGAATTTAGCTAAATCTTTAATAAACCGTGAAAAATAAGATTACCAATTAACATAAATTATAACTTAGGTAAAACTTATTTTTAAATATCACTTGAGTTCCATTTAACTATTCCCGTTTTCTTAATTTAATATCTTGATTGAGATATACGACGTCTTTTGATATCTGAGAGTACGGCTCCGAATCAGACATAAAGCTTTTAGATAATATTTCATTTTCCAATATCGGTTTCTTAGCAAGGTTCTCAGAAGCTTGATTGTCAGACTTCTTTTTGTATGCCTTGCGATAAAAATCGGCAAACAAGAATAAGAAAATAAACGTGTTTGCGATGAAGAAATATGAAATGGATCGCTGGAATCCACAGCTTGAAATTGAAAGCATGGACATATAGGTAATCACAATACAAAATTGGACCTGAAAAATAATAGCATAATTAATAAATAATACATTTTATAACTATATATTCTATAGTTAGTCTTAAATTCATATTTATACTTACTAATTGTACAACGGTAACATATTTCTTCCACCAAAGATATTTCTGGTATTTGGGTCCTAATGCGGAAAGCATGTAATATGTGTACATAAAGACATGCACTCCTGAATTTACAACACCGACTATAGCGCCGTGTTGAGTTGGAGCAAATTTAAGGAACAACCAGGTGAAGAATACCATGTTTGTGTGATGATACACGTGAAGGAATGAGATTTGTCGTGTTTGTTTTCGAAGAACAAAGAATACAGTATCAACGAGTTCCGTTAATTTCCCAAAGAAATACCACCAACCAGCAACAGCAGCCTATAATAATATATATTGTCATAGTAACTGATGATGAAACATTGCACAAAGATTTAATGCAAAAATGATGCTTACGATCTGTGGAATATTTTCATCTAATTGAAGACTCTGCTGACAGCTCGATGAGAAAATGGTTGATATCGGAATATTGACCCGCAATGACTGAAATCAAATTTTACACATATTAAATGATCAATAAATTCAATATGTGTTTATGAAATGTTATTCAAATAATAATACCTGGTACATAATCCACGCGGATAAAAGTATCTGTGCACCATTGTATACGACCAAAGTTTTTCGTAATTGCATCGGTTCTCTATTTTTCATAATTGCAGGACCGATTCGTAAAACAAACGATAAGTAAATTGTCAATATTCCTAGGACCATTTCAGGATTATCCATCAAAGGCAATTTATCAACTTCTTCGCCTAGAATTATTAAGATTTATTTTATAAATAAACATTTTTGCATTAAAGGTTTAACTTGTAAATTAAGTGTTCTTATTGTTAGTTTTTTAGAAGGCAATTTAGAAGTTATTTTATTCATAGTTATGCTGAAGAGCTCAAATATTTTACATAAACAAAATAAAGTGCATCATAATGATTGCCAAATGGAATTCCATAATACTAACTATGTCCAACTCTCCAATCTTTGTAGTTGTCTTTCAAATTATGAATAAAAGAAGTCATCTTGCTGGCCTTATATGATAGTCAAAATATCTGAAACAATAAACGATTTAATTATAGGTGTTGTAATCAAATCTATCAAAAATGTCGTTTTTATGAAAAATACATCTTTCAAATACAAAATTAATCACTTACAGTCCATGTAGGAATTGTACATAGTATTTCATCTCAATAGGAGTTTTATATTCAATATTCGGACTCAACATGACAAATGACAGAACACAATCGCTATTTAGGGGATTTACCATTATGTAGTCGCCATTACGCAGTGCTGCCATTCATACGAGTTATACAGTATTTTTACAAGTTAAATCTTATTCATTTCAAGTCAAACTTTTTTCAATTCAAATCAAACCTTTTTAAACTTTTCCAAATCAAGTTAAACTTTTTCACCTCAAGTTAAACTTTTTCAACTCAAGTTAAACTTTTTCATTTTAAGTTAAACTGTTTATGCTACAAATTAAACGGTGTATTGTTTTTTAAGCACATAAGATGATTTTACATTAATGTAAAAAATTCTATTACTATGTGTGGTTTATATACAAACGTGTGGATAGTTTTACTTGATGATAAATGGTTCGACGGCTGTAAAAGTACGGTCTTATCTCTGGAATATTATCACCAAAAACGATTAATGAAGTCCAGACACAAAAATACGAGATAGAATGACTATCATTGTGGGTTCTAACGATGGTTTGAATATTCTTAAGTATTTATCAATGTCGTCGTCAATCGGGTTCACGAAACGAGTAGATGACGAAGGCATTGACGGTAGTCGCGCGTGAAAATGCTAAGAGACAAATAAAAATGACTTTTTCAAAATTTAATTATTAATTATGATGAATTGAGAAGAATATTCAAATGAAATGATATTCACCAGGTCAAATGTTACCGAATTCACTTCTTTGTAGAAATCCAACCGTTGAAAAAAATGTACTCATTTTTAATAAAACGTGTATTTAACTATCAAATCTCCATCAACTATGTCGTATCATTCATTATTATAATGATTTTTTTAAAATACTCTAAAAGCAATAGAAAGGGAGATCCATCAATATTTTAAAACAACGAATGGCCATACCAATCAAGGATACGCTCAGATCATAATTTGTGCCACAGTAAATGTTAAAACTATGCGCTCATACCACCGACAAATTAACTATTTGTTGGAAGACTACAGGTCGTTCCATTTATAAAAACTACAACACTTGGTCTGGCGGGTTCGGTATTGTGCGCAACGTCGTTTTGGGATCACACTTTGCGCTTCAAATTTAAAAAAAATACATATACACACTGCAGATTGAATGATTCAATTGATTCACGCTAAGTTCATATATCCATAGTGATTTTATTTATATTACAAAATTGAGTTTACCGTTTCTCTTTTGTGTGGCAATTGTGTCAACGGTTTTTTTAAACAATGCATATCAAATAAGATATTCAAGCTACGCTGCTTCCATCCAATATTAATTGCACACTCATGCATCAAAGACTACTAATAACAAACAATTAAATAATTAAAATCTAGCTTGCGTTCATAATTTTTGATTAGAGACCGTTTCTTTGGCGATGAACTATATTTTAGTAGTTCTAGAGCAAACATGGATTTATAAGGTTTTGATTTTTGTTCATAATTGACACACATTGAATGTTACATTTGTTGAATATTGAGGTCGTATTTTGATTTTGAACCCTTTAATCTACAATATCGTATGACGTACGTTCAACGAAATCGAGTAATATTAACACAATGTCAGCGGGAAAGATTCATTTTACGATATACTTTATTAAATGCATCATAAATCATGTAAATTGGCTTGCCAAAAACTTGCTTTTAAAACATTTGCGACTGACATACATTATTTTTATAATTTCAAATTCAAATGAAAAACAAGGTTTTAATACAAAATTTAAACATGAGATACATGCTTTAGATAATTTATTGCAAATATAATAGTCATGTGCCGACTTTCTATTCCTTTTTTCTTAATAATAATACACTAGAGTCAGTTTTTATGCGATAGATACGTTCCACGGGGATTCTAATATAAAAAATTCGCATAAATAAAATCTTGAACTGCACAAAAAAACTGATTGATAAGTTCCATTATTTTTAAAAACCGCATAACTTCAAATCATTGCGATAGAATGTAGCAAAAATCGCATTAAATTTTTTTTTATAGAAAAACATTACATATTTATCTTAGAATTGCTTTATTAAAGTCTATTTTACTTGATAATCGTAAAAGTTATCTTTATCAGGCAGCATACATTTATCCGTCGTCCTTCTGTTGAAATCGTATTTTTTATAATGTAATCCCTGGTTAACCCCTTAAAGAGGTAAGACACAGTGTTATGTTCGAATTTCAGTGATTTCATTCAAAATGTTTGCACGTTAAGTTTAGAGAGAAACAGAGACGGAGAGAGTATCTTGCGTTCACCTTGATTGAAAAGATCGTTAACCCAAATTTATCGACTAATAATGATATATGAACAATTTAATGAATCGATCTCAAGTGTATTTCATATGTATGTTTACCGCAGAGAAATTACCGAATATTGTGTGCTAGCAACAGTGTTTATTTATTTAAATACAAGTTCCATACACACTGCGACGGCCTTGCTAGATAAGTTGATTTAATAAAATGGCGGATATACAAATATAGTATCTTAGTTTATCATGATTTTAAATTAGCTCACTACTCAAAGAGTTAAACTTTGCAACGATTCAACTATTATTTTTTTACACAGCTCATTGCCCTATACACGCTTTTTTTATGCGCATTCGCATAAAAAAAGCTTTGTCCTCTACAGAAAAATGATGGATAGGTTCCATTATTTTAGAAAACCGCATAACTTCAAAATCGCATAAAAAAAGATCCGCATAAAAACATACCTAAGTGTATATATATTTATATACTTTTAAATGTGAAAATTAAAGAAGTATTCATTAAATATTGAATGTGATTTAAAACTACCTTTATTAACTATTTGATGTTGATTTTCCATGGTGAATAACATATTTAAAAATATGTCAAATACTTGACAAGCTATAGCGTTCCATATAACTGCATGTGTTTTGCGCGAAATCTTCGCTTTTTTGCACGGTGTAAAGAAAAAATGACACGCGTTGGTCCCCCGACAAAAACGTGTTAACACACTATAAGCCGGTGATTTACGCACCGCGTGAAAAGTAATACTCCCATGTTAAAAAAATCATTATGACTTCAAAACTACTAAATAGTTTCAGAGGAAATATTGAATAAACACTTTTGGCAATCTACTTTATTGCAATAATGGGCGACAGAAAGAAATGCTTTTAAACTACATATACAACACTTATTGAAAGTTTATATTTTTTTCTATTAACGGGGCTTGATGTGATTCTATTGATAGTAACTACCCCTGTGAAGAATTACTAGTACACTGCGTTAAATCAATATCACAGATATTACTACTTATCTCGCATTACAATTCTAAACGCGAAGACGCGATAGCCAACCCGCTTAAGGTGTGTTAAGAAGCATGAGCAAGGGCTTGGTACGTTTATCCATATAAAAATCAAAGATCCGCTTGGTTCACGTATCAAACGTGTTATCTTGAATTTTTAATTCAATTATTTATATAACAATAAAGTCGTCGATTTCGATTGAATATCATCACACACCAGAGAAGTAAATCGTAAAAATTATTCAATTAATTATTAATTCAATGATTCTCTTTTAATACATCCATTAAGGATTCCATTATAAGATATACGGACGCTCAACTTTCTGTAAAACCAATTTGAGGTGAATTAAAGATGAGCTGTGTACTTTAAAAATAATAGCGTAGAATAGCTGTTATTAGCAATCATCAAAATTCTAAGCATCAGAGTGGAAAAATTATGCTACATTTGAGTTATCTTTTCATCTCTGAATGTTATTAATTTTTATTTTATATTTGCAGTTATGTTATAATTATGCAAGATCACCGACTAAAACATAGATAAAAGGTAAAATGATTCGTACAATGATTATTCTCTAAAATACAACATCTGCATTGTTACAGTGCAATTGTGATTCGAGTGATATCTGACGAGTCTCGAAGAAACTTTCGAGGAGATTGGAGAAAATTTTTCAACTTTTTGCCGAATATCTTCATGTTTACTCATATTCACTATTCAAAGAGGGTGATAGATTTATTCAGAGCCGTAACGAGGGTATGAAGCGTCTGTGGCAAGTATCTAATATGCGCCTCCCTCCTCCGATTTTTTTTTTAATTAAAAA
This sequence comes from Stenopsyche tienmushanensis, assembly GCA_008973525.1. NCBI lineage: Eukaryota > Metazoa > Arthropoda > Insecta > Trichoptera > Stenopsychidae > Stenopsyche > Stenopsyche tienmushanensis. Next base: position 809,660 of record WACJ01000143.1, read on the forward strand.
AAATACTATTATAAATACAATAAAAAAAACACAAGTGCGCTACCATGATATGTAATTAGTACACCATATGAAAAATTCTTAATCCCGTATCTATTACATTACATATCGATATTCCTACTATTAGAGTCGAATTGTAATAAATACATCATGGTGAAGGAAAGATTAGACGAGACCGTACGAGCTGCCAAGACGAATATCGCAGTAGTCGGCCAAATGAGGTAACAACTCCAGAAACGATGAAGAAAATCCAAAAAATAGTATTGGATGAGCGTCAACTGTAAGTGTGTAAGCTAGTAGACATGATAAGCCTTTCAAAAAATGCTGTACATTGCATATTAACCGAAAACTTGGATATGAGAAAGCTGTGCGCAAGATGGGTAGGGTAGGTAGCTTTTATGGGTAGGGGGAAGTATAGATTCTCGTTCGTGTCCTCATTTGGTGCGAGCCACCTATGAGGTAGCTTCCGTGATCATACAGATCATAGAAAATACCTCAAAAAGCCTTATATGACGACGGAGTAGCCAAAAAGTTTGTATGTCCAATCGGTCCGCTTTTCGGACCGCTGATATAACGAATGAGCGCCTTGCTATTGGACGCCATACATGAACATGTCTACAGAACGATTACGAATTTACGAATAACTCTCTTTACAAAACGAAATTGTCCGAAAAAGACTGATCGGGTGGGTTGATTAAATTTTACAATTCGTGAAAATATTGTTGTCTATATAGTCAACCAGTGTTGATTCATGTAAAGTAGAATGGTCAAGTAAAATAAAAACCATGTGCAACTCTCGAGTCGGTACTCTGCGTTTTGCGCCCCAAGCTCATTTGCACCCGTGTCGGGCGCCTGCTTTGCCACCCCCTAGTTACGGCCCTAGATTTATTGATTGATATTATGGATTAAATATTTAGTAAACTGCAAAAAATTTGTGAATCTACAAGGCAATTCAACTCTTCAATACAAATGGAATGAAAGAAATTGCATCTATTTTTCATATTATAATTATATAATTTTTTAATTATATATTGTATATAAAATATGCAGTAAAACATCCCAATTTAATTCATGGAAACATTTGCATTGTAAGGACGCACTATTTTGCACTATGTTGCTGCTATGAACAAGATTTAAGAACAGGATGAGTGTTTTGAAATCTAAGCTCGACTGATCGTGTTGTCTTAAGAACAGGCGTTTGTTTTAATAATTAAGATACTCGCATCATTCTTATTGTTGATCAATTTTGTTATTCCCCCTTGATTGTTCTGGAGTGGCGTCATTAGCCGAGTATCAACACTCCTTTGCAAAATCAACTCCTTCGGAAGTAAACTGGCAGGCATGCACGGTAACCTTGCTCCTTTATTTTCACAATACATTAATAGGCAAAAATAGTTGAACGATAGAAAGCAGACGCTATGACAGTTGAAAATTAAGAACTATTCCGAAGAAATAAACGAATATTGTGTGCTATCAAAAAACATTTGAGTTTTATTTATTATTTAATTACTTCTCTATAGTTTGATGTATTTGATATAAATAGGTCCGGGAGACAGCGACCGAAAGTTTGCACCCATTTCTACAAAGCTTTTTTTTACCGTCAATATTTATACAATTTATATCAGGATTAAAAGTTAGCATGAAAAAAAATCGAAACATGAATAATTGTATTATACATACAGGTATTAAATTAAAATCTACAAAGCTGTTTTTTTGTCTACAAGTAGTTTACGTTAATTATTGTTAAATACGCGTCGTCTACTTACGATACAAGATGGCTAGGTCTTCGGTAGATATGGCTTAAGTTGTAGTGCGGGAACTTGATTGAATTATTTCAACTCTGTAAGTATTTACAAATTTAAGCTTTCGGAACCATCTCTGATATCTGTTGGATGTTAGCACTTTTCCGTAAAGATCATCAATCATTATGGATTCATGTTTAAACATCTTATCCTAATATTATAATATATTCCATATGCTTTAATTACGATATACTCGTATGATCCTATAATAGCTATAATTCTTAGTCGACCTGATTAAAGTCAGATGCACACTTTCTGCTTGGGTGCTACAGGACTGAGCGAAGCCCTCGTTTGTTCTTTGTGTTTTTGTTCAATATTATAATTCAATAAATTTAATAGTTGGTGCTTTCTAATAGCTCTATTGAATGTGCTAAATAATGACATATTTCATACGTTGTGCATTCACTATAGTACAATATGTACTTAGTAGAACGCACTTGTGTTCCAGAAAAGAATGTTAATCATGCTTCACAACGTACACTTACCTAGGCGACTCTAATTCATATAAAAGCTTAAGAAACCGGTATATTATTATTTTGGTTTAAATTTATTACGAATTGCCACATTGAATCGATGCACGTGAACTTGAATAGAATGCAGTATCCTAAAGTTGCTGCAGCAGCAGTGAAACTTTTCATTTGCATCGATGCTATTTATTTTGTGATTTTTATTCAGATGATAAGTACAAATATCGACATGTGTTAACATGAGAAGAATTTTAAATATTTAACATAGTTTAAGTAGTTTACAAAGTAAATATTTGATACGGGATGAGACGTATGGAACATTTGTTCGGTGTAAATATTCAACAGCAATTATGTATTTTAACAATATTTCACGCCTTTGAGATCATCAGCCAATATTAAACTAATCTAATATTGACAATATCAACATTATTTAAAGATTGAAAACTTTAAATAAGCATTTGGATGTGTTATACAAAAATACGTTTATCAAATCTTACTGGGTCCACAACACCAAATGTAAACAGTTTATTACATGTATTAGTGGTGGAATCGGAATTAATTACTTGAAAAGTTTCAACTACTTCTGTTTATCACATTTCAAGAAATAAATTTCATTGAGTTTAAGTCCAGATTGTGGAAAAAATAAGGACGTATTAAGGTCTCCGATCGACTATTTTGTTTCAGACTTAGCCTAATTTCCTGAAGCTGGATACATAAATAATTAATGAGCAATAAAGTATGACAAGGCTGACTATGAGTGATTGATTTGCAGTAATGATTAAAATGTCATGATCTTGTCTAGTCACTCATAGATCATTTCCTGTCTAAAATTTCTAGTCAAATAATTCTGTCCTAATTTATCTGAAAGACAATGTGAAAATCCACATGAAAAATACTATCCCTGGAAAAGTCTCCTATGTGCAATTACACCCGGTAATGGAATTCAGAATTTAAGCCACTAAGTAAATTCATAATCAGCTTTCTTTTTAGATTTAAATTATTAATCTTTGACACAAATTTGGATCCATCACCGCGAAATCTCTCAGGTCATCGTTTTTTTGCTTGGTATTTTTTGTTTGGCTAGGATTAAGAGAAATTCGATAGCAAATGAAAGTATTTCAAATTATCATATTTTTAGACAAGACGTATATTTTCAAATGTGAAATTATTCAAAAGTCAAAGGATCGTTGAAAAGTCGCTTTGTCTCTTTATGAAAATTAGATGCAAAATCATAAACGAAAGTATATTTCACTTTCATCGATACCAAATGTGGAATATTATATTAAGAGGGTCATTTCTATGGTTTCTTTCAATCTCTTTCCTCATAAGGTCAAATCTCTTTTTTGAAAAAAAAAAAATACTGACCTTAATGAATTGCATGACTTAGCCGAACATGAATTTCATGCGCGGATATCACATCTCTAATAGTTTAAACGCTAATCGTGATCCACATGTGGATACTCACTTTCAAATTAATTTATTTCCAAAACCGATGGTTGCACAGAGCTCATTCCTCCAAATTCGACATTCCACATTCGGAACTACCCAAGGCGTAGGGAAACACCTTAAAAATGCAAACCGAGACACAATCTAAATAAATTAACATTAAATATCCGGTTTTCGCCCAACTAATCTAGTTCCTATTTAAACGAGAGCATACGCGTAAAATAATGCGTGTAATCTGATAGGAACGAAGTAAAACTTCATGCATTTTAATTAATAAGAAAAAATCTAGGACCGGATCACGTGCAAGATAATCTCTTTTGGCGATTGCATTTCGACGCACCGCGTCTAAAACGGGACTTTCATACCAAATCTTCATACTCCAGAAACCACGCAACTTGAACGAATGGATTCTTTTAATGACTCTGAATGTCTTCGGGCTTAAAAAGCTCAAGCACCGCAACTACTGCTCCATGATCACGCTTTTATGTGGTCAAAATAGGAAAACCACCAGTGATATATGAATTGTGTTGCCATATTGGATTCAATCACGCTCGGGGTTAATTCCAAACGTACTGTTACTTGTAACCATCGAACTTTTTTATTGCTCGTACATGAATCGATAAAATGACCATTATCACCAGTAATAAAGCCATTTAATGATTACCCTTCATCTGATGCAATTTATCTTTGAAAGGTTCATGAAATTGAACATATTGGGTCATCTAAAGGGCAACACTTTCCAAAGCATATTATAACAAGTTTTAGCATGGTGGCTTGAATACTGGGTTCTTAATAAAAAGAACATCAAAAATCGAGATTAACCACATATTCTAGTTTCGGAAACGAAGAATAAAATAATCAATTAATCCAATCACATATCTAATTACGTCTAAGAAATTTATATTTCAATGACTTTATAAATTGACCTCTAAAAAATGCTGTTTCGTATATTGACTGAAAATTTGATAATTGATTTATTTGATAATTATCGCCGAAAATGGCGCAAAAAGACGTAAAAAAGGACGGTCAAGGTCTGTGCATCCAACCGGTCCGCTTTTCGGACCGCTGACATGACAAATGCCTCGTGGTCGAACTCCATACTCGAACATGTCTACAAAACGATTACGAACTCTCATTACAAAACGAAATTGTCCAAAGAAGACTGATCGGGTGTTTTTTTTAAATTTTACAATCGGTCAAAATATTGTTATTTTATTGCGGCCTTATGCCGGCTGGGTTGGCCTAATGTTTAGGCGATAACGAAGAAAAGAGGGCTTAGACAAGCATTTATTTTAAAAACGTTAATCAGTGTTGATTTGTGTGAAGTAGAATGGTTAAGTAAAATAAAAACTATGTGCGACTCTCGATCGGGTCGGTATTCCGCGTTTTGCGCCCCAAGCCTAATTGCGCCCGTGGCGGGCGCCTCCTTTGCCACCCTCTTGTTATGGCCCTGGAAATTATTGTATCATTTGAAAACAGCTATTTTCAATCTGATGAGGAAATATATGAGTCTTTCGATTTTGTAATAAGAAATTGCAAATATTCACATATAGTTCTTTCATAATCACGGATGACTCAAATAGTGTCCTAACATCAATAACCAATCCACATCCACTTATATAATGTCCAAACATCCTAATAGTCTTTCTAATTGAAAGCAATATAATTTTCCCGTAACTATTTAATTAGGTTAGAATAATCATAGTGAACGATTATTTGTACGTCTCATCAAACATATAAAATATCATTTTATGCGATTAAACCGGGCTCATAAAATGAAATATATTTTATCCAAGGCATTTACTATTATCACCACACTTGTTAGTATTAATAAATGCCCAACACTCTGTAATTATTCCACTATTGTTTGACATGGATCTTAACTTAATAATATTAATATTTCTCTTTAAAGATCATCAATCGTTTTAGATGATTCATCGATCTCAAGCTAGCAATCAAATAAATTTATTGCACGAAAAAATAAAAATCGAATAAAACTTTAAGTGATGCTCACTTGACTATATCTCGATACTATCTAACCACAAAAATGATGCTTAAAAAATTGGTTCATCTTTCGCCAAACAATAGCCACACTCGATGCTAAAACCGTGCCATTTGATTTATAAATTCACCTCCTCACACGCTCGATATTAAAGAAATTGATATCAATCATATTTATTAGCACAAATAATATATGTAAGACTATACTAAGGATGTATGAAATATAACATATATTCTTGCAAATGGGTCGTACCTATGGGAAAAGTCCCAAAGCATTTTCAAATTCAATACTTATTTTCCTAGATATTCAATAATATCTAGGAAATATAACCCCTGGTTATTAATTATAAATGGTGATAACTGTAATATTGTAACACAACATACTTGGCTGGCTGAACTTTATCAGAAACAAACATTAAATGCATTAAATGGTATCAAATAATATTAAAAACCCGTCCAAAAACACTTTAAACTTTCGTATAAAGATTGATGCAAGCATTAAATAAGTGGACTTAAACATTTTAACGGTTGAAATAAATCAGTTAGATCATTATTTAACGAAGACGTTTATTGCGCCTATATAAAAAAAAAACCGTAGTCCCAAAATCATATTCTTAGTTACAGTTAGAGTGTATTAATTAAAATATTTTGATTCATGGAAGGGCTATTCCAAAATAACCGAATTATAAATATCCGGTTTCTTTGAGCAATCTTCTATTTTTGATGTGATCATTTCCTCGCATGGTTGACCTTAAAACGAACATTAGATGACCATTCTCTATTATTTGTACATGAAAGCCAATGCAACTAGAGTTGTCAATTTCTATTCGAACACTATTTGTCAATCAAATATAAATAGAAAGCTGATGGGAAGCGTTTCATTAATTAATTAACCCTAAACCTAAATTTCAATGGATCGTTGGAATCTCAGAATATCGACATGTTCACAATGAGCCATAATTTTGAACATGTCAATATTCAATCGAGTCACAATGAGCCATAACTATATCCCGCCGGGGAAGGGAATGTGTCAATATGAGATGATAAACAGATTTTTTTAACATAAGTACAATATATCAAATACTATTATAAGGTCTATTTTAAAATATAATACGAAAATAGTCCCAAAAGTACCCGACCTAACGTATAGATGGTGATTGTCTCTGAATGATCTTATAAAGCTTACGTTTCAGGAATTAAGTTATCTTTACTTAAGTTAATTTTACTCTCATGAAGTCTGCTCCTTCGTTTACAACAGTAAGATGTTGAATGGCAGTTTAAATAGCAGCATAAATTAGTAAGATAGATAAATATATAGTTTTTATAGTTTAGGAGAAGTCTATATTCATTCGAGACCTCATTTGGCGCAAGCCACCTATGTATTTTAGCCTCTGAGGGGGCTTCCGTAATCGTACAGATCATAGTAAGCCCCAGGTATGAATTTATCGCCGAAAATGGCGCAAAAATCCCTTAAAAAAAAGAACAAAGGGGCTACAAGGTCTGTGCGTCCAACCGGTCCACTTTTCGAACCGCTTATATAAAAAATGAGCACCTCGCGGTTGGACGTTATATTCGTACATGTCTACGACGATTAACGATTAACGAACTATCATTAAAACAAGATTTTTTTCGGAGAAGAGTGATCGGGTGGGTTAAAATTTACATTTTGCGCCCCAAGCCCAATTGCGCCCATGGCGGGCGCCTGTTTTACCACCCCTTTGTTACGGCCATAGAATTTGGGCCTTTTATCAATTGTCGTTAATCGCACAAGCATTCCTAGCCTTAAATCAATATTAAAAATGATTTATGGTGGCATATCACCGCAGAAATTGTTTTAAAATCCTCGAACCATACACTATCAATATTGTTAATTATGCATCAAAGAGGTGTAAACTCTCCATGAAGCGTGTACCTCGATATAGGACGTCTAAATGTTCATTATCATATCACGACATTTGAAGAAGCTTGAACAGGATATAAAGAGATTTGAAAAAAAACATATTTTTTTCTTTTAAATTACACTTCGTGATATTAATAGTGTATAGAATATATGTGATTAAACACACGCAAATCTCATCGGGCGTGAATTCAAAATTAATATGGAGCACGCAAGCTATCATTGCCAATCAAATCTTATAGAAGGAATTGCAATTTCGCGAGATTTAGGACTTATGATGTATCATTAAAGCTTTAGTAGAAATATTCATGATTGTCTTTTCACGTTTGAAATTCTTGTTGGTGCCTATTTTTTTCCAATACTTAAAACGCGATCTATCATGTGTAGCTCAACGATTGTTAAAATAAAATGCGTTAGCCGTATTGATAGTCGAGTAAATTAAATCTGATTACTAAGTTCTAAAATGAGCAGAAGAATCAAGAATAGCTAGATCGATTTTCCTATAGATGATTCTATCTGCAAATTTTTTGGAGCAGCGTGAGTCGCGTTATTCGATGTCGCGTATTTAGAGACCGAATTATACACACATAATTGACGACTTAGCATAGTTCTTCATAACATTTGTTCGATTGCTGAATGGCCTACAGCTCTTGTGATTTATGCTCACTGTTCATATTTTTCTTCGTCGTTTGCAAAGTCATCCCATTATGTCTGATGGAGTGTGAATGAAGAGGTTTTGTATTTTTAATAGCACACGATTAGACCAATCATTCGAAATCACATATGTAAATAGCGATGGTTAAAGATGATTGTCGAAAGCACAATCGGAAAATCTACCGAGGCGCTTTCTACGCGAAAGTATCACACCACCAAAATCACAACTCTACACCTGACATCGGGCGGGTAAGAGTAATGATAGTGAAAGATTTTTTTCAAGTTCACTTTCACATGGCAGATCTTCCGCAAGTCGAAAAAAATAATGGGTGGCATATCAATCAAAATGAAAAGTCCATTTAAGCTCAGACGCAAATTAAGTCCAGAAAAGCATCATTGGGTGATTTGAGTTAGTGGAGCGCGAGAGTTAATTTCTTTTTCGCCTTGAGATATTAATTTTCTTAAAAAATCTCATTGTGGATTCATTCAAAATATGTTCACACATAGACTCATCAGCAACATCACGACACATAATAATGACGGTACAAAATTAATAGCGCCTTCCCCGGAAATGATTCTCAAGTAGAAGACCCTAATTGAGCGATATCCGAAGCATGTACAGAAAATATATCCAAAAAAAATGTAGCCCAATTTCATTTGTACCATTAGGTACTCTCAACTTTAAGCGATCAGATTAATAACTCAATCATTTTGGGTTCACATCTACAAGAGATATGCTTAACGAACACATTTTTAAAAATATATATACGTTATTGATATCATGCATAATGGTTGGCAATTGTCCCATAAAAGAAAATGCAAAAAGCCACATCAAAAAAAAAAAGATTCCACGAGATCCTAGGAATTCAATATCTCACGGATACACAGAAGAAAATATGGTTTAAATAGAAGCTCGTCAATGATTCAGAACGACCAGTGGTTATATGAAGGCGAAGACCATCTCAGGTCATTATTAGAGTCACTAAGATGGTGATGATGAAGCTCTAATAGCTTTTGAACAAAAAGAAGAAAGCATATATAGCTTTATACACTGGACATGCACACAATTTAAATACAGACCTCGGACATTCCAAGAAGAGTCATCGTCACAGTACAGAAGAGTGACAGAAGAAGATGCTTCTGGCTTCATTTCGACGCAACATTGGCCTCAATCTGACTTCTTTATTTAGCGTCTTTTGAAGGTCGAGGTGTCTTCAAAAAAATATCAGAGCGTAGACAGCATGAAGACATGTCTTCAACGATAATGAATGTATACAACGAAGTAATTTCATAAAATCGACTATTCAGTCCGTATTTCGAAGCGTTGTACATAGGTAACGCTTAACCTGGCGGATTTTTTTAATTTTTTTAAATAAACGTGATATCAAAAAATAAGATTTTTGCAATGATATCAATATTTGTCGCACAACATCCATTATAAGGTGGTGGGCTATGTGTATTAGAAAAATGTGTTAATTTCATAAAATTTAACTTTAATTTTTTTTTAATGTGTGATTTCTCAAAAAAATAAATTTTAAAGAAGTAGTTTACAGAAGTAAAAGTAAACAGAAGATTGCTAGCAATATAGAATTTTGGCCGCAAAACGAAACATTGCGGGCCGTAAATCGAAAAAAAAGGCCGTTATAGCAAAATACCATATGGCGAGTGGCCGTACAGAAAGGTATCGGTGTCCAAATACATTTAAAAAACACTTGTCATTCTAATACACCAACTGAAGACTTACGGTGCTTCTATTTTTCCATCAAAAGTGAATGAAAGTTTCACTCGTGCGATTCAAATAATCATCCGCTTCATTGCCGCTATGGAATATCAATTCAATTTAGAATAACCAAAGAGTTCTCTAAAAATTTTCGGTCATCGAATACAATCAATGCCGAAAGTTTGGCCAGTGTCTTGATGAATCGATGATTAATAGAACGATGACTGATGCATATGTTCGCATAATTTAGCGTCTAACTCCTCCGCACTTTCTTGAAATATTTCCCCGATTCCATATAAGGAAGGCGCGATTTATTTTTTAACAATCGATTTGCGATTCTTTGAATTGGTACACTTTGAAAAATATATTTCATTCAATCCAAATATATTCGTCATAAGGTCATATATCCGTTACGAGCCTTAATAATATGAGTATAACTAACATATTAGGCAAACGCTTGCTTAATGTAAATACTATCATGCGTCGTTACTTTCTTATTCTGCCAAAAAACATATATTATTGTGTTTAAAACATGAAAGTTATAAAATATTTGCTCAATAACGATATCACACTCAATTATCTTCGCACTGAAAGTAAGATTGAAGATGACCAACTCATCGAAACTATTGCTGTTGAAACTATGAGTATTTATCACGAAATAGAAGAAGGTTCTAAACCTGGAAGACCACCACTATGCAATATTTTTAGACGGCGATATATGCTAAACTAAATATTAAATATAATTTTACAATGGACATATTTTTATTATTCACATAGGAACATGCAAAAGCACATTTTATATGTTAGGAACTAAATTAGATGCATTTTTTCCAAATAACTTTGAGCAGAAATTGTTTAACAAAATTTGTAGAACAATTCTGTATGATAAGAGTGTTAAATTCAAATCACAGTGTTAAATTCAAATTTCGTTAATAATTTGCTTGGAATTTCGTCGTTATATTGGGTGAACCAGAAAATAATCAAAATTTTGGAACTCTATTTTTATTATAAGTTTATATCGAGACACGGTTCAGGAAACATTTTTTTACTGTCATGATATTATAAAAGACTACAGATACACAGGGAGATTTTAAAAACATAGGTAAATAGGACGGAACCTCGGGGACGATCCCTTAACGAGAATGCACCACAAATTGAACAATAGAGTTTTTATCATCATCTACAAAAAACAGTACTTCAACAAGATAAGACAAGGCCAAATTCCACAAAATTAATCTAAGAAAAAAATTAAGCATATCTCAGAACGTTTTCATTAAGAACTTGCCGTACATATTCAAGGAATGTTGGTCAAAAAAAATGGAATATATGTTAAATATCCCTTCGTTTTTTCTTTTATAAGCCTATTATCTGCCTTCAATTATAAAAAATATAGTTTTTTTTTAAGACAAGTTGTACGACCGGTCATTCGTCACGCTAGAAATATTAAATACGCCTAATATTTCAGTAAGCTTAGTGTAATATAAGCACGTTTAATATTTCATTTAAATTATACATTACCGTCGGTGCAGCATCAGTAGCTAGTTTATTTCATTTCAAAGCACTATATCCGTGTATAATTTATTAAAATATGCATTTTTATAAAAACGCGTTTAAATAATATCATCCTGAAACATATTTTAGGGATAATTAGGAGCGTTGCCCTCAGATCGGAACAGGTTTTATAAATGATCATTTTACGACGTCGAAACCGCAATATAATGATTATTAGCGAGCATAAAAATGCAAGCTTAAATTTGAACAATGAAAATTTTTCAGTCATCATATATCCAAAAAAAGATGCTGTTTGTTCAAATATAAACGGGAATTTGATTATTATTCTGAATATTTATCAGTTAAAATTCGGAATCATTCTATAAGAAGTATTCCGTCCTAACTATGAAATATAATTGTAGGCAAACACAGGAAAAATATGCATTTATCCGAAAGAGTCAATTTCATTTAGCACATTTATATTTATTTAAATACTTATAAGATCCAAAAAGTATAAAAGCACAAACAAATAGCATGATGAAAAATTATTTATATAAGATTGCTTAAAGTGGAAATCTCTAATAATTTGAAGCGCTGAGTGACCCATTAAAAGGTGAAAATTTGTTCAGGTCGTGTTATTTGACCGTTTAACCTTTTCGTTAGTGAGCAAATTTAAAATCGATGAAGTCGTTGATGTCATAATCGCTTTACGCCGATTACTTTCTGTCAGCTCCTAATCAGCGTAAGACAATCTTCAATTCGAGGCAGAGTCAATTGTAAATAAACATTTGATAACATACAAGATCGCGTCATTTCTTTACATAAACAATGCACAAAAAATCGATTCATTTGCTCCTCCTTTAGAAGGAAATGATAATTGAACAAAGACTCATTCAACACGCAGCGAAGAACGGCAAGCAGTTAAATAAACAAACACTCAATATTCGGTCGTTTCTTTGCGTAAATAAATAGCACACTTGAAATTGAAATCATTATAAGTCGATAAATTTGGGCTTAACCATCTATACAATCATGCGATGCATGTGAGGAAGCTATCCGTCTCAGTTTCCCGAACTGCGCTAAGTTCTCTCTGTCTCTGTCCGCCTCGGAGCTTCAATGCACAAGAGTGCCCTTTCTGAATAATGAATGTCAAAACGGATATTTCCGTGAGTACTCATGAAACGGTTAATGTACCTTAGTATCAATATAAACTATTGTTATGTGGGCACATAAATATAATATTTTCGCAAAAAAAAACGCAATTGTAACCTTCTTATCATCCAGATTTTGGCGCCCAAAAATATGGGAGAGTGTTGACAATTTGAATAATGGACATATATTCCAGGGATCAACGTTCAATGTCAATATTCAAATCAAAGTCGGCTGAATTTTGGCTAAATTCCCGCTTAAATTTGAACACGAAGGAATCCTCATGGAACATTTTTGCATTTGAATATCAATGTCGATAAAATTGTTGGGCGTTTAAGAAGGACAAGTTGAAATGAGCATGTGGTGTCCTAGAATTTTCAGAGCTGTCTATTTACATAGCGAGACCACCGCAAGGGCATTTAACAGTAAGAATAAATAATTTTTGCTCGAGTTCCATTTCGAAACAAAACCAAAATATGCATCGTGGACAAAGATGGCACATTCCGAGGTTACTGATAAATTGAGACATACACTGCCTGTCACAATAGTGCTCCACGAAGACGTCCGCCGATATGTTAAAACATCCGTATGTAGAACGAGCTTGAATCGGGTCGAACGCAAAGTCTTGTCGTTTCATCTACATAAGCATATATTATTGAAAAATGTATTTATTTACGCATGATTTTACGATTGTGGCCTTTACCCTTGAATATTGATGTACTCTTGTAACGGAATAATTGCTACTATTATTCGATAAATTAATTGATCTGTGAAATTCTCCACATAAATAATTCGATTTATTCAAATTTTTGTCGGATTTTAATGAAACGGCAATAAAATCTGTCAATTTTATTGTCTAAATTAGCATACGATCTGGACGGTGACGTGTTTAGGTTGAAGTTTAAGCGAAAAGATATCTTCCGCTTTTACTAGAATTGCCTAATTTTGCACGGAGAGAGTGTCTTTTCATATTTTTGCATATGCTTTATGATGCTGGTCTCGATTTTAGCATATGAATGGGCACAGATATCTAATGGCTGGTAGATCCTTATTGTAAACTATTTGTGTTAACACACTTCGCATGTCGTCGTCAAATACATCACGAAAGAAAGCAAATTTGAACAACATTAATTGCATTTCGTTTATTTGGCGATTGATAGTCACGATATAAAAATGGCTGTGATTTGATCGAAATTATATTTTGATTGATATGCTTCAATATCTGCAGAAGTTATTGAACAAATTATATTGATTAATAGATGGAAAAGCAAAGATTTATTATATTGATCAATGATATCCGATTTGGATTGATTAAGAAGCACGTTGCCTTTATAGATTCGCGCTTAAGGTCAATGTTATACGAATTTGATACACAATCGAATACATAGCAGAATATTTATGGAAATATTATATCATTTATGCTATAATAATTATGATTAATTTATGTTTTCAAATATTTTCCTTGAAGTAAAATTTAATTTGATCAATTGATTAAATACACTTAAAAATGTATCAATGGTTGTTTTCAAATTTAAAAGCTATTTTTATTATTTTTTTAAATTATCGATTTTTTTTACTCACATTTAGAACAATAAATCAAGTCCTTCCGAGGAAATTCAATGAATTGGATAGGAATTTTTGTAGTGTGATCTCGGATGACTATGATGGGCTGATGCTATGATCAGCACGATGCATCCATCACACCTGCATGGAAGACACTTGAGAACTAACTTCAACAACTGCGATCCCCATTCACCAAACTTACGTCGCGACAAACTTTCCACCAAGAACTTGCCCGCGAAAATTTTGGCGTATAGTCGCTCCATTGTGAGTTAGTGCTGCGCATGAATTAATTTACACGTTGAAAATAAAATGTAATTTCTTACTTAACGATTTAAACAATATATTATATCCCAGATGCTGGTATTGTGGGTTAGATCCTATAACCTTTAAAAAAAAAATCACCATACCAACAAATTTAGAAGATCGAGAAGATTCATATTTTTAATCAATCTCTTCTAATTATTTTTTTTCCAAATAACTTTATCTTTAACTACATGTGGAAGGCAATAGGATAAATAATCATTTCCTACAAAAATCTCCCTTTGAGATCGTCTACAGCCTATAATGGACATGGATACCTTAAAATTAAGATGTCTTACATTTAATTCTCAAAAATGATAAAAGATTTATATCAATTATACATAAAGTTACTATAACGAATCAATTAGAAGACGGTATACATATTAAATCGTATATATGTGAATTTGAATCCAAAATAGAACGTCAGGAAAACACAATTGCAATTATGACAACAGATAACTACAGTTTAAATAAGAAAAAGGTGTAGTATGTGCAAACGAAGTAGATGTGGCGAATTTGAACAAATTTTGTAAATAAATTTAATAAAAACATCTTAACATAAATAGTCTTTTCTTAACCCTTACCTTGGCAAAATTGGTAACTTTTTTAAGTTTATATTAGTATTATATAGTATTTTTTTCAAAATATTGAAAAAATAATCCTAACTAACATAGTTGTCTCAATTTTTTCCTACGTTCCAAAAGAGAGCTGCTTATGTATATATTATATAGCCACCCAATTTCATAACGAAATTAATGCAAAAGCGCTCTTTGACACGATCATCTAGACGGCCCGCTGGGTGAGCGTTTGTTAATTTACAAATTAATTTTAGAAATCAAACTACACACAAAAAGTTGAACGTGTGATACAAATGGATAATAAATGGTGATATTTAGATGTGTTTCAAAATGTGATGATAAAAATAAATGCATACGTTCATATATATTTAAAATTAAGTATATTTTACATATATTATATTAAGATCATAATTATTCTAAAACATCTTGTTTCTGTTTTTAATGGGAGTACATACATTCTCAAAAAGGAGTGGTGTTTGTATTAAATTCGTACCTTGAAAATCATCCAAAATTTTTTTTGCTGATTAAATTCAGAATCCCTTAAAGTCCCTTGAAGTTTACAAGAAATCCTTAAACATTTTAGTTTACTAAAACTAAAAATAATATTTTCTTGCTCGCTGAAGATTCATTTAGAATTAGTATGGTCTTATAGATGTTTCGAAGATTTGTATCTATTGTAAATGTATTTTTTTTTTAAAACAAGTCCTTGGATCATCAAAATCTATATATCGACATTTTGATTATTTTATAGTCTTGGTTGCATGTAAAAATGATTCAAAAGTATTCATTGAAGAGCATACACTTCGCTGTACGTTGACTGCAATGTCTTCGCGTATGCTAATCACGCATTTGACAGTATTGATGACATCAAGTCCATTCAATGAGTGATTTTACAGTGATTTTTCCCAATCGAATTCGAAATGAATCATCATAGAATTAATTTAAATTGAATGCCTAATAATTCTCCGGAAATGTCACAACTATAGTCAGTCAGTCAGTTAAGCAATGTCCTATTATAAGTGTAGAATTTATAATTAAACTGAAATTTCACAACTGAAAGTCCCATTCGGTCAATTAGGTCTTTCAATACCTAAGGTCCGTATATGAGAAATACAATCGAAATTAGACTTTAACTATCAAAAATAATATTTTCCTAATACGTAGGTTTAAATCGATGAAAAACTTCACGAGGGATATGAAGAAGATTTCGAAAATTTTCCCCACCTAAATCATAATTTAATATACATTTTTACTTAAATATGTCCATATAAAAGATATTATAGTAGTCTTTTAATTGTTTATATCAGTTTGTTAAAGTTTTTATAAGCATTAACAACTATTACTATAGATAATATTAAATACGAGTATTTAAGAGATGCATGTATATCTCTATATGATGAACTCAGTATTAAACTAACTAAAAATATTAATTTCCGAGGGCTCTATTCGACGTCTGTAAGTGTTATAGGAATGTCTTAATTTATATTTTCCAAGATTTGGATCCATTTTTAACATCATTATTATTCAGGACCGTAACAAAGGGGTGGCAAAGCAGGCGCCTGCCAAGGGTACAACTGTACTTAGGGCGCAAAACGCAGAATCCAGACCAGTCGAGAGTAGCACATGGTTTTTATTTTACTTAAACATTCTACTTTACATGAATCAACACTGATTGACTCTATCAATTTTTATAATACATACTAAGTTGTCTAATTCCTCTTTTCTTCGTTATCGCTTAAACATTGGGTCGACCCAGCCAGCATAAGCCCGCAATAAAATAAAGACATCAATATATTCGACTGATTGTAAAACCCACCCGATCAGTCTTCTTCGGACAACTTCGCTTTGTAATGAGAGTTCGTAATAGTTCTGTAGACATGTTCGAGTATGGCTTCCTACCGCGAGATGCTCATCCGTCATGTCAGCGGTCCGAAAAGCGGACCTGTTGAACACAAAGACCTTCTGGCCGCTCCATCCTCTTTCTTTTAGGACTTTAGGCGGCATTTACGAGAAAAAATGCGTACCCAGGTCCTTCTATGATCTGTAAAACCACAGAAGCCCCCTCAGAGGCAAATTTACATAGATGGTTCATGACCTTTCAAATAAAAGTATTGTATAACTTAACAATAACCAATTTTTTTCATGTTTAGAAATCCATTGATAACGTTCAATATCGATGCCTGTTGAAGTCAAAAGTCTTTTCAATCGAAATATCTACTCAATTTTTCAGATCTTTCACTACGAAGGTTCGCATATTAGAAAAATAATTTTATAACATCATGTAAAATCAAAATTAGACATTTTTACTTTACAAAAATCATTTCCTCATTTATTTTATATAATGCGTTTTTAATGATAAATTTTAGATAATAGGCTTAATAAAGTTAATTTTAATATAAATGTTAAAAACACTTCAAACTGAAATTAATAAAAAAAAAATATAATGTGTAAACCATATAAAAAATTGAAAATAAATCATTAATTAATTAAATGATCATATATTATGTTGACAAACGCTTATCTAAGTCATTTGTCAACCACCGTAAGTCATCTTTCATCTGTCTGTTCGTCTCCGTGTACGACACTTTTTCATCTTTTTGTAAATTATAACTTTAAAAAACTTTTGTAAAATGAATTTTATCTTAATAAGGATTAAATTAATTGCCACCGATATGTCATACGCATTTAAATATTATCATCTATTTCGCAAAAAATCTCCTCGAAATCAATCAAATACTTAAATTTATTTTTACCACACCAACAAATTTGAGAGAATGAAAATATTAATTCTTCTATAAATTCGTACCCAAATAAACTTATCACAGCTTATCCATAGAAAAACTTACCCCCGATAACTGAATACTTTTACCATTCTATCCATAAGATGGTCTGGCCAGACCATTATATATAGATCTTACCAAAGCCCGCTTAATTAAACACCATCATCTAATCTATTTAAATCCATTTCTGGGGATTTTCAATCAATATCATTCATTAAAAATAAAAACTTATGATTTAATGTCAAACTTTGCCCATAAAATCAAATACCTCTTACATGACCTGATCAAGGATCTTTCGTGGTATGTCCTTCCCCATATGACTCAATAAATTCAAATAGAATCTTAATACTATGTTAATCAACCGCGAATACGTAAAATAAAAAAAATAACCAAAGGCATCATATGTACGACTATTTTTTCCAAAATATTTTTTGCATGCATTGAATTGAATTTGAACACATGTAAAAATTAAGAAACATTTAGTTGATGCTAAAAATATATTCTATTACTAATTGCTAAGCATTCATTGAAGTTTGTTTAATTATGACGATAGTGCATCATGATTTGAATGCATGATTTTGTTAGAAGAAGAACTAAAGAACAATGACTTAAGTAATTTTTTGCATAAATTATTTCACATGACGCAAATGCTACCTCCAAAAGAAAGGCCATCTTCAATGAACTCATCAGTAAGCATTTATTCAACTGTGTCCATCGATCGATTGTACTTATTTTATATGATGTCAAAAAACGCTTACAATACTTCGATTGTAAGCTCCTCTAGGTAACCTAATTTGATAACATGTCACTTTGACCAAACTTTTATATGCAAAATATCTGTAAAAAGTTTTACTATTTCTTTGCGTTAAGTATTATTCGATTTAGACCTTATTGTGCCTCTCTGGTTACATCCATTATATTCTCGATATTCATGATATCTAACAAGCAGTCTATGACTGACATAGTGTTGTATGTTCAATAACGTGATCATTTAAAATCGGTACAGATTTTGCATTAAAATTTTTGGTTTCATTAAATCGAGGCTCGATTTCACTAGGAGAAATTTCGATGTTCAATACTTTTGTTCGTAAATTGATCGTTGATTAACCGAGGAATACATACAATTATATGTAAAAATTGAACTTAAAACTTTGACACATTTTTGATTGTAGGTCCTACTATGCATTACTAATTTATGCATGATGTAATGAATATGCTTAACATCAATATTTTTTTAAATTCGGATCAGATGAATTTAGATAGATATCTTATCTGAAACTGAACTATGAATCAGTTTGTTCACATCAGTGATTTTTCATGTGTTTTCATCGCTTCACAGAGTTATTCTACGCTCTGAAGTACCTTAATTACTTTATTTTGCATATCTTAAACGCATTTCAAAAAATTATGCCAAACGATTGCATAATTTGATTTTCGTCATGTAATTGTACCAGACAGATATAACGCCATTCCTGGCCTGTCATCCCACCCCATAAAATGTCATCACATCAGCGGCTAATTATCAAAACAGCAGCAGACTGTAAAAATAGCGGCATGTTCACGATCACGCACGCTCGCTCGCTTGCCACTGGTTCTCCTACTGTAAATTAATTGAATAAATAAGTTGTGCCGATTATTCGACATTTTATTGATCACCAGAAGTATGTACCTCCATCGCCAAGTGAATCAGATCATAAACGTGTTCCGTCGTTCATCGCAGCCAACTTGTGGGTCGGGACCATTGTTACGCATCGCGCTGAGATGATCTCAATCGCAGATTTGCGTGCAAACAACGCAAACTTCAAGTCGCAATAACAAAGAAAACGGCCCTCGTAAGTCAGGCAGGGCATCAAGCCAGCGAATTCGCTACAATGCATTTAAAATTTCGTACGTACAAAGTTATTGATTCAAGTACGTGGGTGACACATTGACATTATCTGGGTAACCCAAAAGCGGGAACTCGTTTCAGTACACGTGATATTCGGGTAATGACGCTACTCCCGAACCTAGTCCTAGTCTTGTGTCATAATTACCTTAGTTATTTAAAACAACCGGGCAAAAGACTTTAAGAAAGCTCGTTATTCGAGACAGATATCACAAGTGTAAAATTATGAAAAAGGACCCGGGGTAATGAAAACAATTCACATAGCTTAACCTTTTGAGGAGTGAGCAAATTTAAAATCGATGAAGTCGTTGATGCCATAATCGCTTTACACCGATTACTTTTTATCAGCTCATATCAGCGTAAAACAATCTTTAATTCGAAGCAGAGTAAATTGTAAATAAACACAGTTGATAACATACAAAACCACGCCATTTCTTTACATAAACAATCCACAAAAAATCGATTAATTTGTTCCTGCTTTAACAGGAAATTATAATTGGACAAAGATTCACTCGATAACACACAATATTCGGTAATTTCTTTGCGTAAACATATAACAAACTTGAAATCGAAATCATTATTTGTTGAAAAATTTGTCCTAACAATCTATACAATTGTGTGATGTATGCAGGGAAGCTCTCCTTCTCTGTCTCCCGAACTGCGCTACGTCCTCTCTCTGTCTCTGTCTGTCTTCGAACTCAATTTACAAGAGTGCATTTCTGAGTAGTGGAGGGGGAGGGGTCCCAGACCCTGGTATAGTACTCATTTAGGGGTTAATGACTAAAACATTAAGCCAGGTGCAAAAAGCCCATGGACAGTCAGTATAAAGTCTGTCTGTATCTTCTATACCAGTGGCGAATTTACCTGTAAGCGCAGAAGGCATATATATTTTTTTAATAATTTAAAAATAAAATATTTTTATTTACCGCGTAATACAAGGGATCTAATAAATTGTTTAAAAAATATGTTCATCAATTGAAATGCATTATTTCATTTTTATGCGGCTTCGTGTAGATCGTGATTGACTTTCCATCTACTAACTCCAATTGAAAAACCAGGTTTTTCTCTACCCTGATGCTGCTTAATAATGAAATCGTAATAAGAAACCGCGTTTATTGCAAATAAAACGTTCTGTACGTTTATATGATTTTTTGCGGCTCACCTAACTTAAGATTTTTTTTGTTTTGGTCCATGTTAGCCTTTGCGTTTGACCTCTCTGATGTAAAATATTAGAACATGCACAGAAGAACTTCCAGATTTATTTGATTTAATGAAAAAAAAAAAAACAGAGACAGCTTTTCGATTAGAAATCGATTCGATTCAATTTACTAATATACAAATACAAGGGAGCTCTCAAGTTTATAACAAAAAATAATAAAACAATATAATAAAAAAGTAATCAAATAATGAATACATTTAGTAATGGCATTTAATATGAATTTTTGGCGATCGAATACATAATTTTTTGTCCACGCGTTAGGTTGATTTAACCGTAACAATGACAATTTTGATTTGTGAAACAAAGCCAAAAAAAAGTAGAACGTTGAACCAATTTTTTGGGAAACAATGAGTAAAACCGCAATTGAAACGAACTAGGTGTTACGATTTGATTAAAATAGATCGCATTGTTTTCCATAAAAAATGCATATTTTTCATTTGCATTGAATTTATAATCAATTGTCCTAATAACTTTTGACAATTCAGGAATATCCAAATTATTTGAGATTTGGGTCGTACTAAAATATGAAAATACTTGATGATGTTCAATCATTATTTGTGAACGCTCACCCAGCAGGTCACCAGGATGATCGAATTGAAAGACACTTTCGCGACTTGTTCGTTTTTCTTGGAAGCTAGTTTAAATCGATTCGATGCGATCATATTGATTTTATTGGAAAGTTCATGGAAATCAGTTTCTGCTTCGCAAGAGTTGCAATAGAGACCAATGTGATGTGGACTGGTGCTTGTATCTGTAATATGCTGATCTGCAACTAGGGGTTCCTCAATTATTCGCATATTTCATTTAAATGTAATTTACATACTTACACAATAAATTTTAGACATATGCTTACTATGTTCAAAAAATAAAAAGGAATATTTTAGCGAAATTCATTAATTAACTTATTGCTTATTTTGATAAAAATTATATTTTTTACAACATAATATTCCACTATGACGTTTCAGTTACAGATTTATCTAGATCAGTGTTCATCGACCTTTTTACTCCTATGGACCGATAAAAAAAGAAGAAAAAAACACGAATTTATGCAATATTATTTTAATTTTATATTGTGAAAGATGGACACAACTATAACTAACAAATATACATATAACAGTCTGATACAGTAAAATTGAACGAAAACTATGGATTTTTTCAACAAATTAATGCGAAACCAGCTGTTGGATCTTTACTAATAATATTGGACATGCTTAGTTGCAGTACTGTCTCGACAAAATGCTGCATTCACATCAAGTCTATTTCTTTATTTGGAATTTATTAAGGACATGGACGAAAATGCTTTTTCTCATGAATAGGTTGTTCAAAATGACATTAATAAATGTATAGCTTTGCAGCTTAAATATGGATATTCATCTTCCATTTATACTAAAACCTCTTTTTGTGCGACTTTTTTTTTGTGCGAATTCAAAGTTATGCGGTTTTTTTAAAGCATTTTTTTCATTTTTAAAATTTTATAAAGAGTGCGTATCGAGGTATTTTACATAAAATAAGAAATGAATCATCAACACTAGCCGAATTTAGGGAAAAAAAATGTCATTAAGTAGGTAAATATGTCCGCCATATATGCAAGTTTATTCATCTATTCTACATTCAAAAAATGTTCTAGTAGGGCTGAGTTTCTCATAAAATATTCTGATTCTTCCCTTGATTCAAAAAGACGTGAAAGAACCTTTTCTCTCGATAGCCACCTCACTTCTGCATGGAAAAGAAGATGTTATTATTTAAAATTTTTGCATGGCGAATTTCTTGAAATTTGTCTCCGGAACACCGGTTGAAGATCGTCATAGTAGTGATTCGATGAAGAAATACAGGCATCGAATAGAATAGAATATTTTCTTCAAAGATACAGTGTCTTTCATCTGACATCCGATGGCTTTACTTGAAATGGAAATTGTTTAACTTTAGTACGAGGAATAATGCAATTGTTTGATTAACGACAGTATATACAAGTTTTTTTTTAAATTAAATAGCAAAGGTAATATTAAACGAAAGTCGATTCAATAAATTGAACGTTACTTCTTTTAAACTTGACCGTGATTTCATTTTTATTGAGCTTGCTGTCAAAAAAGGCTTTCAGTTGTCGTTGAGGTTGTATTATATATGAGGGCGATTCAAATTTAACCCGAAATTTTTCTGTACAAATTTATTAGTAATAATGTGTACGGGTTACCAGAATGGGGGCATCGCATAAATCGTTGAATATTTTGGGCGACACTTCCGCAGTTTTGTATTTTTAATGAATCTTTGGGATCATTTTTCTTCATTCAAAACATTAACTGGCGTGAAATTTGCATAGAATTGATATATTTTACCAAAAAAAAAAAAAAAACATTTTTCAATTAATGAAACATTGATCGTACGTATAACAGGAAAAAGCGTTAATATGCAAAAATCGCACATCTCACAAGATGTTTCATAATCGTTCTTCAATGCTAAAAGCATGTTATTCAATATTTAGTTATTGATTTTTATACAATAACAAATTGTATTATTAGTTTGTATTTACAGACTGTTTAACACTTCATAAACATTTTTAAACAAATAATATTTTTAAGAATAAAATTACTTCAGCTCAATTTTACAGCATATTATGATACTCCTATATATTATATTAACCAATTGTAAACGACTCTGCTATATCGATAGGATTTCTCGAGAATTGAGAATTCTTGATTTCATTTCTTAAGGGACGTTTCTACCTTGTTGGTTCAAAATAAAAACTTTTTTCTTCGTGTATCGAAAAGAACCAATGTTTAAGAATTACGTTCAGTAAATTTCAAGTCGATATAAATATAAACGAGGATCCTCTTAAAGGAAAAAGGATACGAGGTAATAGTGATTAAATTTTAGTACCAATGACTTCAAGTGTTGACTTATTGCATTTAAAACACCCTTCCTGAAAAATTCTTGCAAAAGTGAAAGGATTTCTAAATCATCCTCTTGTGTGCAACAATCACAAAGAATTAACTTCTTTTAAATGCATCTTAAAAAATATTTATACAAAACCCGTTGAGAGAAAAGTTAATGTCTTTAAGTAGACTGAATATGTCTGCCTTATATACGAGTTCATTCATCCATTCCTCATCCAAAAAATGTTCTAGTAGGGCCGAGTTGGACCATTTTGGAGTGAATTATTTAGCTAAGTATCATCACTCCTTTGCAAAATCTTTCCTTTAAGAAGGAAACTGACTGGATTTTTAGAAATTTGGCATACTGTTTGCGGCCGGCCCGGCACCGGGTCGCAGACCACTGGTTGGGGAACAGTGTTCTAAACCAGTGATTCTTAAACTGAGGTCCACGGACTCCCAGGAGTCCACTAAGACATTACTGAGAGTCCGCGAGATTATAAACAAAACATTTATCTATACTTGAAAGGGACATTTTCGTCGAATTATTTACAGAAAACATTGTGAAGCATTATATTTTGAACAAGAAATGTTTGTTTGTTGAAAAAATTAAATCACAAGGGTTAGGATGAGTCCGTAAAAAAAAATCACCAGGGAGTCCGCGAAAGAAATTTTGCTCAAGAGGGGATCCGCGGACTAATTAAGATTAAGAGGCCCTGTTCTAAACAATCTTTCAACCGCCATTAAATGTAGTTATAATTTGTTAAAATTGTTATCATTTGATAAGGTCTTTTTAAAAAACACACAATTTAAAAAAAATGTATTTTATACAATAAAAATTGATTCCTCGAGAAATAAGAATTCTTGATTTTGCATTATTTCTCGAAAAGAAACACTATCTATGAATGTGAATTTTCATTATTTTGACATAATATTTTTAATTACAGCTGCACATAAGTCGCTAATTAGAGGCCCTTGTGTAGTTTTCATAGTCATGTAAGAAATGTCCGGGTCGATGTTAACATACTCCTCCATTTGCCGAAGAGTCTGCTGCCACTCGGACCTGAAAGTATAAAAAAATACTGATATGTTTACCAAATTACCAAATTAAGGTTCTGGGGTAAATTCAGTGAAATCTTAAGTAGTTTTCGAAAAGCGAATCCAGCGTCTCACTGCTAAGTATTTCTATAACGACTTTCAAATTTTAACTTTACGATAGTCATTCTATAATATTTTCCAGACGACAACTGTCTAAATATCTTTCCAAATCGACCTCGAAACTTGCACTCCTTATCTAAACTTTATTTTCGTTAATTGGCTAATGACAGAGTAATTGGTGAAGCTTGTCGATCTAAAATAAATAACACCTGAGAAAAGATGTTATAATATCACATCGCTTTTCCTCCTGTTTATGCTCCGACTAACGAATTTATGAGAAACAACACTGATTCAGGCTGGGTGACGAGAGTGTTAATACTCATAAACTTGAACCCAAACTTTCATCATCGGAATTCAGGATCTATCCCACTCTACCAACACTTGTTCTATATTATACTCATATATATAATTCAAAACCATTTACAAACTTAACATAAACGAATCGGATTCTTCTATGTAGATTGTCTAAGAATGAAAACAAATTAATTTGATTCTAATTACGTTTTAAATTTATTGGAAATTTTGGGCGAAAGTGTATCACGAAAAACTCATTAGAAGACTCTCGCTCGCATATCGGAAAAATCGAAAGCATAAATCGAAAAATTTTGTATGACTGATCTAGCACGCAAGTCTGTCTTGTCTACTGGATTATCCCAGTGAATAGAGATGATTGATGACGCATCGGCTTTGGTTGCATTCCGTGCTGTAACGGCGAGTCGCCCACTTTCCTCAGCATGCTTCAATGGCAATCAGTCTGTGCAGACCATTTCTTCGCCGAAGTACTTCTGGTCTTCGTCGTTGAACGGGAAGTGCCTCACACTGCATCACACAGGCCTACATTTCAATTTGACACACATACCCGACCCATTCATACTCCATCAGCCACATCGTTCAATCATAATAAATGTAATCAATTTGCAATGAAGAAACACTCTCATTACTTCTTCTATTCAACTGCCGACTGTTAGTATTTTAACGCTTTGGATAATCAAATGCTTTATGTGATTCATATAAACCAACAGATAGCCATTAATCCATTCCCTGTGTTATATCTGTAGCGAACATGGAATGCTAGATGCGAACCGATCACGAGTATTTTATTTTTTGCCCTTTGCCTGAATCAAATCCTCTCTACTTCTTTTCAATGTGGAGCCAAGAAATGTTGGCACTTTTCTTGGCGGCTTATTTGGTTTCTTCTATTCTCTAAATGTTCGTATTTTACCTGTACTTATCTTCTCCTCCATTTCAATTTTCTCTCTCAAGCTCTCGTTTAAAATTGACTAAAATGATTGCAGTGTTGAGGAATTAAACGCCCGATATGGTTCTCGATTCATGGTGATATAAAAGCTTTTTGTCGATTATCTAGGAAAAGTTATTGCAAACTATTTTATTTAGAAATAAATCTATGACAATTTTAATCATACATTCGTCGTAAGAATGGCGACATTTAAATAATTTCATCATTCAGAGGCGGAATTTTGTCATCAAATGACGTGCATTAAAACATTTAAACATGCCGGAAAGGTCGAAATAATCTTACCCTCTCTTATGATATCATTATGCATTTCGTATGCACATCAGGTGATTTTATTTGACCAAATCACTGCTCAATTAAACTTGATTTCATTGGAGTGAGCGAGATACAATTTTTCACTATCAAAGACGGTGCACTATCGGCAGCACGGCCGCAGTTTCTTTACTTTAACACTCTTGTCGCCCAGACTGAATCATATCAGTATATTTTTACGGGGCCGTAACAAGGACGTGGCAAAGGAGGCGCCCGCCACAGGCGTAACTGGGCTTGGGGCGCAAAACGCAGATTTTCCGATCTACTCGAGAGTTGCACATGGTTTTTACTTTATTCAACCAATCTACATGAACAAATACTAGTTGATTCTGTTCGTTTTTATAACATATAATAAGTTACCTAATCGCTCTTTTCTTCGTTATGTTCAGGTATGGCATCCGATCGCGAGTTGCTAATTCGTCGTATCAGCAATCCGAAAAGCGGACCGATTGAGCACACAAATCATATGGCCCTCCAATCTCTTTTGGGGCTTTTTTCGGCATTTTCTATGATCTGTACGATCACGGAAGCAACATAGCTTCTAGACACTTTCTATCATATTATTTTTTTTACAACAATAACAGCCATCTACACGTTAGGTCGAATACTTTTGGGACTATTTTTGTATATTATTTTAAAACATGCATTATAATAGTATTTTTAATATATTGCATTTATAATAGTATTAATTAACTTTAAGAAATAAATTGGATTTCTGTGGGAGAGGGGCGTTAAATTAAATACTTGCCACGGGCGCTTCATACCCTAGTTACGACTCTGTATTTTTATACTCAAATCAGAAAATTTCGGGTACTTCCAGTAACAGAATGGTTGTGGTCGGAAAATGATTAGCTCGACAATGAAAAGAAGAAAGCAAAAAAATAGTTTCACTGCTTAAAAATTCATAAAAATCAGCAGGTCAAATCTATTTGAAGCAATTGTATTCTTTGTTACAAAAAGACGGAATAAATTCACAATCGCCAGGAAGCGAATGTAAAAAGTTCAAAATCACCAATAATCGTTCAAAATGTGTTTGAATTGTTTTAATGAATACCATATTATATTTTATTAGAGTGACCAATAAGTTTCTTTCGTTTTCATATTAAGAAAAAAAATAAACAATAATCTGTATTACATCAAAATTTATTGAATAATATATGATCCATTCTGTTCTATTACCTTTTTTCATTTCTCCGAAAGCCTCATAATGCCTTCTTGCCAAAATTTCCCAGGTTTGTTGGCAAAATATTGATCAAGATACATTTTTATATCATTTTTTGAATTAAAATTTTTACCACGTAAAGAATTTTTCAATGAAAGAAATAAATAATAATCTGAAGGGGCAATGTACGGAGATTATGAAGGATGAGGTAAACATCCCAGTCAAATGATAATAATTTATTTCTGACGAGCAAAGACACATGAGGCCTGGCGTTAGCGTGATGAAAAACAACGCCTCGTCTGTTCGCTGATTCTGGCCGTTTTCTGGCAATTGTATCCTTTAGATAGTCTAGTTGGAAACAATATTTTGTTGAATTGATCGTTTCCCCTTGCTGAAATAGCTCATAATAAACTATCCCCTTCCAGTCCCACCAAATGCATAGCAAAACTTATTTTGGATATAGGCCAGGCTTAGCTACAGTTAAAGCTTCTGTATCCTTGGTCCAAGACCGTTTACGTTGGATATTCTCATAGAGTATCCAATTTACATCTCCAGTGACAAGTCTCTTCAAAAAATATTAGCTATTATGTCGTTGGAAAAGAAGATCGCATGTTGAAATACGCTGAAGTTTATTTGAGTCAGTCAGTTCATGAGGAAGCCACACATCTGAACGATGGATGCAGCCCAATTTTGTCAGATGATTATGGACGGATGTTCGTGGAATTTCTAACTTGTTATCTATTTCGCGAACAGTATTGTAGCGTGGGAATAATTTGCGATTGATTTTATTGATTATAAAAATAAATTAATTAATTTCGTCGTTTAATATCGATTTTTGGTCGTCAAAGCGGGCCGTTTTTAATTACGTTCGGACCTCAACCGTTTTTAAGGGTAGGCCGAGCTAATTCTTTCTATTCCGTTCTGGACGCTTTGGGGACCAGTCGTGTTGATTATTGGCGACTCATTTGCCGCCAATTTCGCGCTACGTTCCCATCATCAAGCCTCTGCGTCGTGATCGTCTGCCGGATCACAAAATGGTAAATAAAATTTATTAAACGAAGTTCATCATGTTTTAATTGTTTCCCTATCGTTTTGAGGGTTCCTCCTTTTTGGTGTCGTCGTATGAGCGGTCGAGGATAAAGAATCGCCCCCTCGGCGGAGGTATACGCATTTTTCCGTCGCGGATGTTTCGAGTTTGTCTCGGCGCCGCGGGGCTCCTTCACCCCTGAGGGCGGAGCCCCCTCGCTTCTCGTCGAGGCCCTTTGGGCCGAGATGAGAGACGCAGGGGTGCGTCCGGCCTCCGGAGCGCCCCGCGATTCGAGACTCCCCTCGTGGTGGTCTGCTTGAGGCAGCTGCGACGAAGATTGCGGGCCCCCGAAGACGGCAAGGGGCTTAAACGCAACAGTATATCGTGGGCTTTCTTCAACCATGGCTATGATTAGATCTATGTTCATTTGCGAAAGAAACTTACGGGACACCTAATGTTTTAAACATAATTTTATGTCTTTATATGTTATATATAATATTTTTTTTAATATTCTGTTTATTAATTATAATTGCATGTGCTAATTCCATTAAATAAAAATGAAATAACTTTTTTAAATCGTATTTAAGCGGAGGAAAAAAACATCCACCAAAATTACGCGACGGTACCTCCGCGGGGGAACGCCCGTTGCGCATATCTGATGGACGCAGCGACGAACGAGTTAAGTCTATTTTGCTATTAATCTTTGATCGTTGAACTGATGTTAAATAGGGTATGAAAATAAAACACAGGGTAATAAGAAGACTTCATCTTTTTTGTGTTTGGAGATCAAATGTAAGTATCCATTATGTTTCTTCTGAATTAAGAACGAACATCAGTTAAACTCATCTTTGACATTCAATATTATTCGCATTTAAATAGACTAGATACGCAACAACGGTGAATTAATCGGTATTCGAATCCAAAATGTGAGCGCTATTGGATTATATGCGTTAAATTATTTGTTTTCGAAAATCAAAAAACATTATTTTAAGTCAAAAACTGTTGTCCAAAGTAAACTAAAAAATTATACTTTTTAAGCTTTTTTTGGATTTTTTTGCTATCACTCAATAGAAATGGAGCCTAGCAGTGCAGTGACAAATATAAATGACAAAAGTTATAATCCCAAATAATGAATAGTTAGATGATTAACTCTTTCAAAAGCGCCCACCCATTCTAATGCATTCAGCACACGTTTTGCTCTTATGTTTTATTTTCATCTTGTTCTGAACTTTACGTGTCTATTTTGGAGTTACTATTTTGGTTCCATGATCATCATGAATAAGTTTTCTGCATCTTTTCGTCATAATTCTGTTAAAAATTATGGAAAATATTCCCCGTGTACGTCATTCAAGTCGTTTGATTGATTCGCATTTTCGAATACGCTGAAATAATATACTTTAAGTGCCATATTTATCATAATAATACGGAATGGAAATCTTATATTTTAATCCTAATACCAAGTGGTCGTATGGTAACAATAGTCGGTTTCCGTCCAAATATATGTACTCTTGCTTGTGTGGACCGAAAGCTTTTGGGCCTTACTACGCAATATAATTCAATTCAATACAACAATCTATGTAAGAGCGATCCAAATTAATTGCTTTTAAGGGGGTCATTCCGTGTGTCGGTTTCAAAAAGTCGTTTTTTTTCTTCTTTTTTGCATAAATTGTATCCAAATGTCGCTCGGAAGTTGAAGATGTGAGAGTTTGGAGCGCGCGTTCAATTACTCTATGAGGCAGAGAATTGGACTCCGTCTCTTGTACTTCGTTTTCTTACTTCAATTATTTTAATTCAACACTTCTCCATTGTGCACAATAAAGAAGTTCTTATAAAAGATTCTTAATAAAGAAGTTATCATCATGACCTATGCCTCTCCAGTTTGGGAATACAGGTACAGCGACAATCGCAAATTAAAAAGAGTACAGAGCATCGCCATAAGACGAGCGTTTGGAGCTCCCTGGTATCTCCATATCTCCCAACTTCAGTACGAAGCAAACATCCCTCCCATCAAAGATCACATTGAGCACCTTTCTACCAATTTCTTTGATTCCCTAAAAAATGTACCTAATACCATCATAAATTCCTTATCATCCTACTCCCGAAGGCGATACTTGGTCTTAAAGTCATAAGGAGCATTCGCAGATTCTGATACCAAAAAAGGGTATCGGATAGACTAAACAATGTATCTGAATTCCATAATCATAAAAAAATTTAAAAAACTCTCATCTCCTCCATCAATAAAAAGAAAAAAAAGAGGTAAACGAATTGGAATCTTTAAACGCGTTTTTCTCAAAACTGCATTTCTCAAATCGGTCGTCACGATATCTTATTTAATACATATATAGAAACTTTGCAAACTAGGATAATTCTAATTGATCAAAACTTTTATTTTTTTCATGTAAATAAAGTTCAAGTTCAAAATTCACAAAAAAATGTTCAACAAGATGCCAAAAATTTACCGTCTGTATACCGCAATCGTGGCGATCGAAAAAGATCTTTTTCGATGATGGATGGACAAAGTTGCCGTGTATTTCAGCAATGAGAAATGATTTCAATCTGAAAAAAAATGTAAAGCGTGCTTAAAGTATGAATAAATATGTGGTAAAAAATTCGCAGTTGTATGTTTATTCAGTTCGTCAAAAAAAAATCCCAAAAAAGTGCCGCCACGCTGAATGACCCCCTTAATAGTCCGCACTACATACAATTGATTAGCTGCCATATTAAAAAATTAAATACCGAGAGTCATAATTTTCAATGTCTAATTAAAATCATATTCACGACGATGGCTGTAAGCTCACGACGGTTAAGTTGAAACGGTGAAAGTGTTAAAATTTGACGACGACCCATAGAAAGTAGGCTGTTGAATAAAATTTTAATTTTAACCTGCAAAATATATTTTGCCTAATGGAAGATTTTTTAAACGAAATCAACGGGATTAAACCGATTTATACATGAATTTCTAAAAATGCAAATGAAACGAGTCTCCCCTATTTTTTTTGAAATAAGTCCCCATTAAAAAATATAAACCTGCGTCCATTTAAAATATGTTATTTTAACCCTTTTTCCGGAGAATAAGTTGCTCTTTTTTTAATTCATTCTTTTATTATTCATTTTTACTGTCTGATATGGGTTATCCCGGACTAGCCACACAGAGAGGGTCTTCCACTGATATTTAACCCCAAAAGAAGCCCTACGCGCAGGGCGTCTAAGCGCCCACCTCTTTTGCTCCGCGCCCTCCAAAGGAGGCGAGATTTCCGCGGGAAACACCAACTTCAGACAACATGAACCCGAAGGTGCGTTGGAGGAGGAAGGACAGAGGTTATACTAAATTCAAGGGAATACTACGGCGGGTTCACTGCCATCATGAGTCCAAACTTAGTTTGAAGGGGGCTGCAACAGATGACGAACTGCAGGAACTACCTCTGCCCCATGGTACTCTTATTGGTTCGATCATTTATATTACCTAGCTACGGAGATCGTTCATTCGGAACTCGTTCTTCCCTATGATGCCTTTGACACAGACTCCACCAACTTCTATAATCAGCAGATCCACACACCCCTTTATGGATACACAGCACAAAGTGATCTGCGTTCCCAACTCAGCCTGGAATGAGTTGGATACTCATAGTTGGGTACACCCTGAGGTTTTATGGGTGGACCTTGTGGAGTCTAACACTCACTCGGATCATATGGGAGAATCAACTTTTCTTGATTACTGATAGTTTTGCAAACATTTAAACTGAATCTGCATTAATCACCTTCTTCAAGAGATCATTACTCGTTTAATTAATTCGAAAATAAGTTCATTGTCAGTTTTTAATGTCATAGATGACATTAGCAAAATGACTTTCAAAACCATTTAAATCAGCTGTGCATCATAGCTTGATATGCATCCTTGCTTTTCTCGTGTTGTATAATTAACTACGATGTTTCTATCAATCTTATTTTATTATTTTTTAAAAACCGGAATAGCAAAGTCGTTGCAATAACAATTTGCATATGAACATTGAATTCAAAAAGTGTAGCAATCGAAAATGAAGACAGACCCTTTTTATGTCATATAATCTTAGCTTTGTTAAAGATCCTTTGAATATGATATATAATATTTCATATTTTTTAAAAATATGAAATAGTGTATTCACAAATATCATATCAGCTCTATGTGTTTTTACGCGGTTTTCATTCACACAATTTTTCGGAGGAAAATATCATGACCACCGCGAGACTCAAAAGTCTCCTAAAATCAAATTTCAACGACTGAATTTTCAAAACTTAAAAATGAAAATTTTAGAAAACACTGTTTAAATTCAGCTCTTTTAAATCCTTCAGAGTTTGAATAAAATATTTCTTCTATTTTATGAAAAATAAATTTATAAAACATGTATTTTCTTAACCCCTAAAGGAGTACTATCCCAAGACCTGGGATCCCCCCTCCACTTTTCAGAAAGAACACTCTTGTGCATGAGACGGAGAGCTTCCCCGCATACATCGCGCGATTGTATAGATCGTTAGCCTAATTCTATTGACTTAGTGATCTTGTATACTATCAACAGTGTTTATTTACAATTGACTGCCCCGAATTGAAGATTGTCGTACGTAGATAGGAGCTGACCGAAAGTTATCGGTGTAAAGCGATTATGGCATCAACGACTTCATCGACTTTAAATTTGCTCACTCCTCAAAAGGTTAAGGAATCATTCGCTCGTCATAATTTAAGCAATTAGATATTTAAAAAAAATACATAACTTTGCAAATTTGAAAGGGGAAAATTTAAATTTAAAATACCGTTAAGTACGATTTTTTTAAGTTTAAGATTATTGCTTTAAAACGACATAAAATATTTAAATCCAACTACAGAGGTGAAAGGCTCTATGCAAATCGAAGCATTTATTTAGCCTGATTAATCCGAAATTTAGGCAATAAAATCTGCATATTTTAACAAAAGCGGAATAAATTAATAAACATTCGGTTTAAAAATGAAAATTCCTATGATTATTCATTTTCTTATTGATACAATTTTCTATGATTTAATTCCTTTTCTTAAATAGTATTTTTTCTGACCTTTCTATGGAACTATTTTCGACCGTTTCCAAGTGTTTTGTTTTATAAATACGGTCGCTAACCACATCTACTGA
Source organism: Stenopsyche tienmushanensis (assembly GCA_008973525.1). NCBI lineage: Eukaryota > Metazoa > Arthropoda > Insecta > Trichoptera > Stenopsychidae > Stenopsyche > Stenopsyche tienmushanensis. The sequence goes on from WACJ01000143.1 coordinate 843,525, forward strand.
TTTAAATTCATAATACAACACAAATTTAATGCTTAATCATATTAACTAAGTTTGAAAAACAACTTATGAGACGCATATCCATTGTATAATATTAATGTTATTGTTAGAATCATATACGAGTACTTAGTATTTTTTTCCTTGTATAATTTGATGATTAACAATGAAAGCCACAGCCTGTCAAATATATATTTCTCACGAAATGATGAGCATATTTTTCTACCTCAATACTTTATGAATTTCCAAGTGACATAATGAGTCAACATTGACAGTACATACTCACTTCGAAATTTAATGTGTCCGCTAAAATTATTTTATTTATTTATTATGTAGCTTCAAGATGATGTTTCCAAGCCAGTAATGGTTCTTGATGAAACGATTACAGCTGATCACTTTTGTAATTTGTGTAGGTCGTTGAATTTCCTAAAAAACGTCGTATCACAAACATAGATTTTTTGCTAGGTTATTGGTGCCTTAATTGGTGCCTCCCGCTATTCTGATGCCGAAATTTCCGACGGTTGCTATGGTTTTTGTGCCATCAAAATTGATATGATGATCGTTCTTCATAACATTTTCAAGTACTGTGGATTTGTAATCCAATTGCAAGACTGCGTTCTGATGCTCTGTCACCCCGTGGGTGATATATCTATTGGTTTGTTCAATGTATGATATGATGCAGGCTGAGCATTAAATCACGTAAGCTCCCTGAATTTCGTTTTTCATTTTGTTCTTTTTGTTGGACAATAGACTTCCTATATTTTCTCCCGTCCCAAAGATTCAAAGAAATCCAGATAGAGGCGGATGCCTCGGACGCGCTTGGCGATCCCTGTCGTCGCCTCAAGGAAGCGGCATTTTCGGGCACGGCGTCCGACTGCGAGGCGTTCCTTCGTTGTATCAGTGGTCCGAAATTCGGTCCAGTTGGACACGGCTTTTTGTAAAAGTTTTAGGAGAAAATGCATCCCTGGGGCTTTCTACGATCTCCATCGGGTCGTAGAGGCCTTTTCTTGCAACCGGTAGCGATTAGTGGGTTCGCACCCTTTTTTTTCGAGGCCGCAAGTGAGACTCAATACTCTTCCTTACCCTATACAACATATATTCATATAACTATTTTTTTCTATTTAATTTTAAGCAGTTTTTACCTATATATATATATTTATTCTGACATAAGAATCTCAAAGTAAAATTAGGATCTTTAGCTAGCTTTCCCCCGCGCTCAGAACGCAAGTGACCGCAAGAAATGGAGAAGGAACATGTCCTTGCAGACATGGAATTTTAATTTCATTTTTGTTCAAAGTTCAGTGTTAAAATTTCAGTGTAAAAACCTGGTATCGTCGCAACAAGTCGTGGTGGATTTATGCTTCGGAGAAGAATTATAGGCAAGCCAATTTTCAGTGTTAAAATACCCTATTCAAATATATTTTTATACAGAATGAAGAACTGAATGTTGTTCCTGTGTTTTGTCCATGTATTTACGTGTCATTTAATCAATGCCATTATATACAAATTATATCGAAAAGTAACTTTATGAATTTTATCACGCTGATACACGTACCACATATTGGAAACCACTGTTTTGTTTAAATATATCGATGCAATAAGCTCTTTTGTAGGCACGACTAAAATTTCATTTCAATCTATTAGCTGGTTTAAGAATTATATCAATTTTGCGAAAGAAGTAGAATTTCGTGAATTTCTTACGAAATCTCCCGCACTTTAGGCGAAGCTTAGCGCGGAATACTCAAACTGTAAATTATCAATGTTTTTTTGAAATTTGATGTTCGTTTTCGTCGGTAGTGATTTCTACCCTAACATATATTTCAGTCAATTATAGCATCGATTATCGTGTTGAATTGTGGAGCTTATTTTGTTATTGTTTAATTTAATGGTATACACCCAGGTGGCTGAAGGTCTGACCAGACTGATGCCTAACATCGGGTGGCCCAAAACCCAAAGACGGAAGGTCTAGTCCACTCAATATTGCTATACACCACTCCAATATGGGCAGGTATAATTAAAACTAAAAGAATCAGACTTGACATGACCAGGGTTCAACGAAGAAGCGCGCTTAGGGGAACTGCAGCATATTATACGATAGCAGGAGATGCTATACTAGTGCTTACTGTCATACCGCCCATAGACCTGCTGGCACAGGAGAGACAGGCTAGATAAAAAAAAGTCACGATGGGACAGCTTCACAAAAGGAAGATGGACTTACTGCCTGATCTCAAACCTCGGAAAGGAGAAGCGCGGATGCTCAAATATTCAAAGACATCAAAGCATGGGCAACGCGAATTAAATATACCATCTGCGGAAGAAAGAAAGATTTCTCCTCTCCCCAAGTGTTAACAATGATCAAATATCGGCGTCCAGCTTCATATAGTGGATATTAGTTATATAATATTCATTTAAATGTATAAAATAATATACTTCGACCACGACGATTTTCATCTTCGCGGATGTACTCAAACTTAGATAAACTTGGACTTAGTCAATAGCTTAGGTATATTTATTTTATTTAATGATTCACAGTTTCTTGCGGGAAAATCCACGTTCCGGGTTTCGGGGAAAATTCATCGGTTTTCGCACTCAGTCATTGTTCAATTGTATTTTATATTATGCATTAACCATTCGACAGAATTTGAGCCAGACTATCATGAGCTCCAAATCAATGACAAATTCTATGGTCCAGTTTAATAGGAGCATTTCATTCTTCTTCAAGCAACATCGAAACTGAATAGATAGTTTAAATGGAAAAATAAACCCACAAATATTTTGATACCCCACTGGCCTTTGTCAAAGAATGTGAAAGTACATTTTTTTGCATTAGACAAATTTGATATCTCATCTCAAATAGTGTCTGTCTGATAGGAGCTGATAAAAAACGAATTAAAATTGGAAATAAATATGAATTGTATGATTTCTTGCGTGCAGCTTACTGACCTAACTAAATATTAAATCGGCTCTGATATCTAAATATTTTTGTTACTCTCATCTTTAATTGGCCCAAATAACCATTGCATTCGTTGTTTTGGCAAACCGCACACATGCCTGACGTATAATGATGATAATGCGTGTTTGTAACCGCACAAGAAGTGAGAGCAGACAAAAATTACCACCAAATGATCCATCTGATTTTTTTTATCGTGCCCTCTTTTAACAAATATTATAATCAAAGCGTTTAACCGTGCATTAATCGAGTTTTTGATATCATCTGAACGCCAAGAGTTAATAAAAAAATGTCAATCATGGTGCTAATAACAGTACCTGATGATCTTTCGATAACCATCTCTTTTTTGAGTCAAAATTAATTGCTTGGAAATGATGTGATCGATATTTTATCTCAGCATTGAATTATTTCGAAAAAAGTCTAACGTTCAGATGAGATGTTCAAATTGTTGCTTATGGTATCTTAGAATAGATTGAGTGACTTGTTAATTATTGATGACAAAAATCAAGTGCTTGCTGCGATAAATAGGTATTATTTATCTTATAGTCACTGTTGAAGTGCATGATCTGTAGAAAATGATTTTTTGTATCTTGACTTTCGGTAACCATTCACATACAATATTTTACAGAGTTGAAACTATCCCAAAGCTAAAACGTGTTATCATTTAATAACGGACATTTGCATGTGCAGAATTAAAAATATGAACATTTTGGCGCACACAGCCGTCAAATCTCGTCATGCGTCAGCAGATAATACTTGCTTATTGCGCTAGATAAATATCTGCATACCGTATTCACGGACACGAAAAACGAAAACAAACTCAAGTACCTCAAAAACTCTCAATCTTCTCTGAATAAGATACATTTATTTAGGTGAATAATTCGATTTTTGCGATACATCAACTTGGAGTACATACATATTAGTAAAAGTTTTATGTACTTCAGTTAAAAAATCGCATTTCACTTCAATTGTATTAAATTCAATTCACATATGCGTAAAACGATTCCGAGGCTAACAAATTTTCATACAATATATTCTGATGTAATCTCAAATATAAGATTCCAAAAAATATCGAGATGCTTGAATTTTAAAACGACCAATAATGACAGGATGCCAATAATAAGACCACTTGTTGACATCGTTGTTACGAATTTTCAAATATACCGTCCTCTAAAAGGCACGTCATCAGAAAATCTTTGAGAAAGGGCTTTCGCAAGTGCTAAATCTGTCACAGTTAAACACAGATCACTTCTTTTATCCACTTTTTTCCAGTCTTATAACTTTGAAAACATTTAATAATTAACGTATCTTCGACCTGATAATCGCTCTTGCTCAATCCCCGAGTAGATCGCTTCATTGGATACCTGTACAATGTAAATCCCCATGATTGATACCTACCTACAATCCACATAATTGATAGCTACCCTTTCGAACTTTTGCGCTAAAATTGCATCCTCCCTTTCTAGTCTTTGTCACATATCCGCGGGTGTCCACATTCACGCTCCTATATTATTTTCCATATATACTAGCTATATCCCCAAATCTGATCATCATCATAAATGCTAAAAAGAGCACGATGGTGCTGTTGGCCAGAGGATTATCGAAGAATAAAAATCCCAATATCCAGGAACTATCCCGTGGATTAAACAGACCAAATATCTTAGAGCAATCTTCGACTCACGACTCATTTGGACTCCGCACATTGAAAGCGTCGCGAAAAAAGCTCGCGGAGCCTTGGCCGCTCTAAAGCCCATCCTGTGTAATAAGAGCAAAATTTCCATCGGGAACAAATTGCTCCTATACAAATCCCTTATACGTCCCATCATGACCTATGCCTCTCCAGTTTAGGAATACAGATAGAGCGACAATCGCAAATTAAAAATAGTACAGAGCATCGCTATAAGACATGGAACTCCCTAGTATCTCTGAAACTCCCAACTTCCCAACAGCAAATATCCCTCCCATCAAAGATCACATTGAGTACCTTTCTACCAATTTCTTTAATTCCCTGGAGTGTTTAAAGCAGTCGTTGATATATTAGGTTGAGTCTAAAATAATTGCCGGCAAAAAGAAGCTGGTATAGTTATTCGGTTTTACTCTTGATAAGTCATCTGTATTGTACAGAGGCGTTATATTTTATAGTTTATAATTAAATAATGTATGATATCTCACAAAACATCTAAAATATACAACTTTGATAAAAAAAAGAATATTTTTTTTATTAAACAATAACTTAGAAATTAAAAAAAAACTTTTATCTTAAAAAAGTCTTACATATTTAGGAACCCGATGGAACTTTTTTTTAGGACCGCAAAGGCAATATTCGAGGGGAAAAAAATATAATGTGTATGGTGGGATCATCGAGGCATAGTCCACCACGAGCTTATAAAAGCTACAGCCTGTTCAAGAAAAAGGTCCTTCTCTAGTCAATCGAAAAATGTCTTGAAAACACTGCTACACGATAATGCAAAACCGCATACAATTACATAAGTTGTCTCACCAAAAAATTCTGAAACTTACTATCGAATCAAGCTATCGAAAATTTCTTTTCATCTAAACCTGTTAAAATTTATTAAAATGATATTAATAAGTTACCAATAAAATGGGAGAAAGTTATATTTTGTTAAAGCTAAATAAATGTTTGAAATAATATCGGCAATTATTTATGATTCAACCTAATAATATGTTTAATGTAAAATGAGGATGAGGAATATTGTATGTAAGGAAATATTGTAGAACGAGGACTGATGCAATTGTTTGATAGACAACAGAATATATAGGTTGTTATTTTTAAATTAAATAACAAGAGTAACATGAAAATAGAATCGATACAATGCTTGAACGTTTCATGTTTTATACTTGACGGTGATTTCATTTTTATTGAGTCTGCTGTCGAAAAAACCCTCTCAGTTGTCGTTGAGGTTGGTTTTTTGACAGTAGAGAATCGTAAAGAATATCTAAAATATCATACCTTTTTTTGGCGTGATCGAAATTTTTCAACAGTTTTTCAACAAACTTTATATTATCAGCAAAGTACTGAAGCAGATGCAAAGAACTTACTTTTTGTCTCGACTCGAGTCGTTTTTTGATTGTCACGCATCCTAAACAAATATATTAAGGAAGACGAATTTATTACCAATGAACCTTTCTAAATTACTGGATAAAAAACGAATAATATCCGATTCATTTTATACATGTTCGAATTTACGAATATTGAAAAAATGGCAAATATATTTGAATATCGAATAGTTGAATATTCGATTGGGACCCCTAGATATGGCCTACATCGATGTGTTAATTGCGACAGGTGGATAATACACGGTTTGCTTTTATCGCGAGTACTACTTGGCTTATAAAAAATATTTTCTAAAAAAATGTGCTACCTCCATGCTATTATACTATTTAACATTTTCAGACCACTCTTTTGGAAGGTGGGCTGCCTTTTAATATTTCATTATAGATCGAGGCGTTGAATTATTTAACATAATAGATCGTCGGCTTTCTTCTGCATTCTAAATCTATTCGTTTGCCATGTTGAAATTAACACAATCGGATTTTTGAGGTATGACAGGTCTTTTGTGAGAATAGAGCCACTTCCTAGTGATAGGTCTTTTAACCGAAAACTTTGTTTTCTTAAAGGATTTTTTTCCACTGTGTAATTAGAAAGTGATTTACGTCGCAAAACAATCCAACGTTATGCACATTTCAACTTCTCTTAATTTTAATCCATGCACTACACACATTGCTCGGATGCAAAAAAGAAGCAATCGATGTTTTAAATATATGTAAATATCCAAATGAACTGTAAAAACTAAATGGAAATGAATCTAAGACCATTTTTTAAGATAAGAAAGTATAATACTACGTCTTCCATTAATTCAATTATGTTTGGTGCTCATTCTTCTAATTGTTTTCCGCGCATTTTTTGTACATACGAACCATTGAAATAACGAGGTCTAATTCCTGTGTTACAATAAATAGATTTTAAATGAAAGAGCGCGTTTAAAAAAAAGATACAAATAACACTAATCTACTTTTTAACTTCCTCTATATAAGAACAGTGTTTATTAACTTTTTTTGTTTTGGTATCAAGTTTGCCAGATCAAAATAAAGGTCTGTGATTCCAAAGAATAAATACAGTGTACTCTCGATTAACCAGATACGGATTATCCGTGCTTGAAAAATAGTATTTTTTTATATGATTATAGGATGTGATATAATATCAAATGTGTATTAAAACAGCTAAATTTTTCCATAAGAAATTAAGATTAGAAGACAACTTCAATGCTTCGTCTGGTTGGCTGACCCAGATTCAAACAATAATATGGGATTCGACAACTCACAACTCAGGAAGAACGTCTCTATTCCTGTATCAAAACTACTGATGAAATTTGTATCGAATTTCGAGAATATTTGCAAAGAAAAAAATTACAACCCGATCCTGAAGTGCTTGCCACTAAAATCTTGATTTCAATGAGCGAAAAGTACGCTCCTGGACATAAATCATCCAAAGAAAGAAAAGCTGTCATTTGTTGCAGAAACATATCAGGAACTAGTAAAATGAAAATTTTGGTGTTTAAAACAGCAATAAAATCTCGATCTTTTAAAGGAACTAAAATGAAAAATCTCCCTGTCGAACTACTAACAGTCACTTATTTGCTTAATTACAAGGGGTATTCAAATATAGCCCGGACTTTTGCTGTATAAATTTATTAATGATATATAAAAATATAAACGGACTATCTTATTTTTCTGCATAGTTCCCTTCATTAGATATACATTTATTCTAACGAATAGGAAACTTCTTGATCCCGTCGCTGAAGAAAGAAGGTGAGAAATAGCATCCTCTGTTGCGCTACGCGAAATTATTCGTTTTCTCGTAAACGAAAGCCTAAAATTAAGTGAAATTTTGAGGAGACTTAAGGCACAGTACGGTGAGTGTTCTTTGTAAGAGTTAATTGGGCCCAAAAGTTTCGCGAAGGTCTGAAAGTCGAGAAACAGGCTACTGGAAAAGTGATGGCTAAGGTATTTTGGGACTCGAAAGGTATTTAATTTATTTATACTTTCGAAAGATTACTCATCGCAAGAAGAGACGAAGATAACCGATTCGAGCTGTCCTTCTTCTGCATGACAACGCACATAGCAGACGTAATTCGTGATAAACTCACCCAATTATACTGGGAACACCCATTTTACATTTCAGACTTGACTCCATGTAACTAAAATATGTTCGGTCCATTGCTAGGAACTGCTGAGGAAGCCGCTAATGAATGGAGCCAAAATGATCGCCTTGGTTGATGACGTTGCCATCCAAGTCACCGCCAAATCCACGGAGATCCTGCGAACGACCTGAGCTGGCCTGAGCTCCAGACCTGAGCTAGTCTGGAGCTCGCTGTCCAAAACACGGAGGCACTCTTTTTCACAAAATGCAGAAAGCTCACCCCTGACGATCGGGGGTTGCAAGATTAAATACTCAAGATCTGTTCGGTATTCTGGAGTGGAGATTGATGACAAGCTAAGACGGCCAGCATCGCGGAGAACCTGGCCAGGTTGATGCCCAACATTGGTGGCCTAAAAACAAACAGGAGGCGAGGACTCTACAACGAGGTAGTACACTCAGTACTTTTGTACGGCGCGCCAATATGCCAATATATCGTACAGACTGCCATACCGCCAAACCTACTCGCTTATAAGAGACAGGCAATACAGAAAGGTGAAGACAGGAATAACGCTAAACAAAGCACCAGGCGGACACACGAGCTAATATCAAACCTGAGAACCTGGGTATCCAGAAAGCACGATCAACTGTGCTACCACTTGACCCAGGTCTTCACCGGGCACGGCTGTTTTTGGTAGCTACCTACACAAAATAGACAAAGAGACCGGCCGGAGTGCCACCACTGCGGAGCGAATTACGACGATGCTGCACACACGACATTTGTCTACCCAGCATGGAGCACCTAAAGGGACATTCTACGGGAGGGGCTGGGAATCAGCTCGCTCTCCCCTAGCAACATGGTACCTTCAATGTTAACGGATGCTAGGGCATGGAATGAGCGGCGCAAATACACGATGTGCGCTATGCGGCAAAAAGAGGATGCTGAACGTACAAAACGACGAATAATAGCAGCATACACCTAACAGACACACAGGTGACATCCAGGAGAACAAAGTACATGCAGGAGGACCCGAAAGGGAAGAATCGCTGCCACCTTCGCGCAATGCTTAGCTCACATGACTAAGAATTGCTCCAACCCTGATCGCTCCACGGCATGCCGCAGATGTGGCGAAGCAAGACACAAGGCCTTCATAAAGGACCCCTGCTGCCACACATTCAAAAATAAAGGAACCAAAACAGACCACTTCATGAGTTCAAAAGAGTGCCCTACACAAAGAAAAGCATTGAAACGGCTAATAAATGGCAACCGTTTTACAAATGAATTTGTAGATTGATCTGTCCTACTTAAATGACATCCAGAAAGAGACAAATGGTGAGCATGTGAGGGACACATCACTGACACTCTTGTGCAATACTTAATTAGGCAGCCGAAGAGGAGGGGAGTTTAGTGAGTAAAAATCCCACACTACCACCAAAATGGTGGTGTCTTTTGAAGATTCCCCCTTAGCAAACGAAAAAAATTATGCATTTTTTTCCAAAAACAGTCCGAACTAAGTGAAAGCAGAATACAACAATGTTTTTAATTACGATTATAAATCAACAATTTTCACAATCACAGCAATTTCTTTACAAAACCTAATTTAATCTAACCAGATTAGAATTTAAATTTAATTTAAAAAAATAAACAATAGTCGTTTTCAATTCACGAATATGTTTGCCCCCCGTTAACAGGATTGTACGGGAAAAAAATAGTAAAATCATAATTTAAGCCACGATCATCGACTAAAATCGCTTCTGCTCGTATTATATTTTTTGATGGTGACTAGAAAATTGTCATACGCATATGACACCACATGCGCAATTTATTTAAAGAACATTGAATCGAACCTCAGAATTGTTGTATAATAAATGTGAAAATCAAAATCCTTTGGGTAGAATGTTTTTGCCTTTGTCTGTTATAAGATAAGTTTTATATGATATTGCAAAAGCAATGCTGTAGATATTCATTTTAATTGAATCATTTTGGCCCCCCTATCAATTGAGAAACATCGTACAAGATAAGGCATTAAAGTTAATTGCGATTCAAATAAGCGTAATCTTTTAGGCTTAATATTCACCAAATTGAGATATCACGCATTAACTGTGAAATAAACCTCACTTAACGGATGCTCTCTGTGCAGAGTTTTGCTATAACGGAATAAAATTATTATCTTGAGTTCAATGATATCAAATTAAATTCACTTTAAAAATTAGAGAATGAATCTTATTATACGTTTTAAAATCATAAACTTAATCAATGGTTTTCGAATGAGAAAATGCCAACGGCCAGCAGGTTATTTTTAATGGCTTAGTCGATGTCCATGCATAATGTCAAAATTGCCAATGAGTTTGAATATATCAAATAGAATATTCTTAACTCTTTAATTCGCTTATAGTCACCTAGTTCCAATCACGTTTTAGATTATTTCTCGTGAAATGAAAATCGTCGAAAAATCAGAGTCCCTAGTGTTAAGGTTAATGATACTTGGTAAGAAATAAATCAGTCAACACAAAAATATCCCATAAATATAATTTATTTATTATTGTTACATATTAATATGCCATTATAAGGAATAACTTAAATACAATTTATACATTGAATAAATTACTATAACTTCAAACAAAAATAGAGCCATTCTTAATAAAATATTGAACATTCATGATACAAAGTTAAAATCATTTAAGACATGTTCAAACCTATCATATTAATATTATGCATTCAATATGTCATTAAATTCTGTTGTATTTTAGCTATAATTAAGTTTGGAGTAAGTGCCTTAAAATATACTGATTTTCGTTTTGCAATTTCGATGCTTTTCTATATAAAAAAAGGTGCAATTTTAATTTTAAAATGGACTTGATTGAAACTCTAGTTCCTCAAAACACTAATGTAATATGTTAATAAAAAAAAATACATATATTTGCATCGCAAAAATTCAGTTTGTATAATCAATTTTTTTAAATTTTAAAAACCCGTTTTTAAAATCTTATCTAATTGGCGTTTTTGGAAATTGTAAATTTTATCATTTTCATCAATTATGAAAAAATATTTTATTATTTCTATTTTCATCCCACAAGATATTGATCATTTCCTAGGATCAAATGAGGCTTCGTAATACTTTTTCTAACAAACTTTTTCTAACAATAGTATCAATGACTTTTTGATTTTTCCTATAATGATTGTTAAATTAATTTGGCCATTTTTTCATCTCCACCACCTCCTGGATAAAAAAATGTATATGGTGTATCTAACTCTACCATAAGGTATTTTTGGCATCTTAAAGATTTTATAGCATTGTCTTATTTTCATGAAATATGATTTTTTTATGAATGAAAAAATAAGGAAACCCAACGCTTAAGATAGGACACACAAGACTCAATCAAATAATCCAGATAAATATGGCATTTGGATTGTTGGTGGGATTAAAACATTAAAAAAATTCGAAATAAAACCTACATCATTTGATGAATTCACCGTTTTGAAGCACATTGAATCATATATGCTATTAGCTCTTTCTTGATAAAACAAAACTTCTTTAACTGGAACCATCCACCAAAATAAATATAAACTGTCAAAATTTGATCTATTCAAGAGAAACTATAGGTGACACGTAAGTCACGTAAATTATGCTAGATTTGGCCAAAATAAATTAATGAATTGTGTTCGAATTTTTTAAATATTTTTAATTCCAATTCACTGAAGAAGTTGTAGGGAAATATGAATATTATCAATAAAAAAGGAACAATCATGTTACATAATCAGTGGCCTAGAACTAAATAGCATTACAGCACAAAAGTGCAATTAAAATGTTAAGTGCAACAAAAATAGATGCGAAAAATGGTCAATAGTGCAACTTTCATAACATTTCTATAACACATCGGAATAAAAATTAAACCTTTTTAATTTACAAGGTCTCATGATTATTGATTATGTTCATCAATTAATTAATTCATTCAATATATGATTATTGATTATGTAAAGCAAACGTGTATTAATGAATAATGAACTTTTGCTAATTAAAATAATGTTATTAAACAGAAAACAATACTAAAATATTTTTTATACTACAGTTATTTGCATCCAAACACAAAAGAATCAAAGGAAACCTTTTGAGCATAATAGATATTAATGAAACCTCGTTAGAAATATCGTTAAAAAATTTTGCTATTATCATTTTACATTTGACATTTTTAGATAATATAACTTGGCCCTGAGTTGACACAAATAAACTGCTAGACTTTGAAACGTGGAAATTCCGTAGAAAATTGAAAATTCGTTGGAAGGAGAAAATGTTACATCGCATGGGATGGGAATGACGCTATCGTGATTTTATCATATGAAATACATACTAAGGAAACACTTCAAATATAATATGAGAAACGAAAAACATGGTGTAAACATAGAAAAAAAATAAGTTGCGATGAAGCATCTATTCAGAAAGATGTCCTGCTCAGAGAGCTTAAGAAGTTCTGCTTATTTCGACTGCAATATATCATTGCTTAGAAGAGCTTCACAAATCAAGATTGCTATAAAATTGTACAATCTCCAAAAACAGAGACATAACAAGAATATATATAATCTTTCATCCTAGATTAAATTTAAAATAAAGTTTTTACATTAAACTACGAGATATTTCATTAATGAATTATTGCGATTTTGCACTGTTATCATGTATGCAATCGTTATCACTGATTTTCTTCGCCCCGTATCCATTCTGTTGCTTTGTTTCAATGCCATTCTGTTCGATTACATCTTGAATAGATTCCTTCTTAGGATTTTTGATGTATGCTTTTCTGTAAAAATCTACAAATAGAAAAAGCATGAAGAGATTCTGAGGCACGAGGACTGCAGCCGTCCAAGGAGGAAATTCACAATCTTTTACAAAAATTAAAGAACTGAAATGAATCACTAACAACAAAAACTGCACCTGAAAAAGAAAATAAATTAATACAGACAATAATATAGTTCTTGTTAGTTTACCAGTCAGTCTGTACATCTGTGAGAACTTTTTAATATATATATGCAGTTTTAATGAAGTTATTTATATCAAAGAAACTTGCGTAATTTTGAATTTAGACGAATTGTATTGGTTTAAATTTAAAAATATATACAAATATTGACTTACAATTTGCAGTTGTGTTATGTGTTTCTTCCACCATATCGACTTTTTATATTTGGGACTGATTAATGTCAATAAATAATAGCTATACATGACTACATGTACGGCTGTATTAATTAAGCCCAAAAATGTTCCATGTCCACCTGCGAATAGAAAATATACAATAAAAACCTTTGTCATTTCAAGTTAAACTTTTTCATTTATAATATTTTAGGATCGAGATCTACCCATCAAAAAAAATATTAACCGAATCGTAGATTCCGTGTAATATATATCAGTACATTGCATAAATTCACTACTATTGAATTATTTTTACATTGCATGCAAAGTAATTCTTGATATATCACGAGGAATGCAAATGCACAGATAAAAATAAGAAGGGAAATTCGACGGATAACCTTGATTATGGGAACAGGTATTCTTCCTGCAAGCGCCTTTTGTAATCCCGTAGCTTCAACTTCTCTTCACATTGAATAAAGATAATTGTTATGGTGAGTGCATTTCCATCACACCTAGGAAGTTCAATCCCGAAATCCCGGGCTCCCGGAGAGTTTTAGGTGCTCATGAGTCCCGGGACTAGTAAACGTAATCCCGAATAATTCGGGGTTGAAACTTTTATCTAACAGAAATCGTACACCTCACCAGCACGATGAAGGCTATTAAATCGAGACATACTCGCTGAAATCTGGACGCTTGGAACAGTGACGTAACTACTAATTGGCGAGCTTAGGCGACGCCTAGGGGCAGTAACTGTCTAATCTATATATATATATATATATATATTATATATATGTTTTTCAAATTGTTATATTAACTTTTCCCTACCGGTGATGTATTTACTACACCTCGACTGTAATAATGGGAATATCGATATGAATTATAATAGATACGGGGTTCAGAATTTTTGTATTCCTCCCTAATATATCTGCATCTGCAGCGACGGAAATAAATGATTTGTCGGACATATTTTCAAAATAATATTTACATTTTTAAGTGTGATTACCTTCTTGTTATTATTATTATGGTATCATACCTGTTATCTGATGTAGTTGATCTCTATAGGAGGAAAGATAAATTTTATGCGGTGATTGCCCAAAATAATATTTCCCAAGATTATTAAAATAAGAATTTTAGGATCTCTGAGTGATTATTGTTGTAAATTCAGTTACTCATAAGCATTCCTTAACGATTTGATTAATTATCTCAGAATTTAATATCGGATCCAAGAAATCAGGATAAATCTGGATCGAGGTGATCGATCGAAAATATATATGCAATCGATCTGTCAAATTTGTGCGTACGGGGATTTATTTTCGAATTTTGAATTTAAGCCCGGATCTTTATAATGAGAATACAGGATCTAAACCAGATTACCAACGCTAGCTTAAAAACTATCTTACTATTCAAAGGAATGCTAATAAATAGATTAATCCTATCGCTGACTGACTTATTAACGCGTTCACTCAATTATCACATGAAATAACAATGTACAAAGTTAAACAACAATCAGAATTCTCTCGATTTAATGGCGATGTAAATGCATCATTAGCATGACTCGTTCATGCTATTTTTTCTCGTATGGGCGTTGAATAAGCCCTAGATATGCAATGGACTGCTGTAAAACTAACGTGACCTCAAAATCCCTATAAAGTAGTTAGCGGCGTATTTTTTTAAAAAAATATTATTGGACTAATAAAAGAAATGTGCACATGGATATCTCATTAGGTTATGGCTGAATTTTTTATTTCACTAAAAATTATATACATTTCTATTGCATTCGAGCAAAAGTTGTATGAATAAAACCACACTTCACCTGTAATTGAATTTTTACTCATCAATTTTAAGCACTAAATAAACAATTGTATCAATCTATTCGATGTATTGATTGTTGAACTTTCATTTTCGATTTGATCTTCACTTTTGAATAGTTGCATTGTTAAGGTGCGTTCACAATGAGCTCTACAAAATAATCATGTCACGTGCGTTTTTGTGTGCATTGTTGAGAAACGTGATAAAAAAACTCTTCATTTTCGCTTCGATTCGCACGTGTATCGCTTCATGACAAAGTGTGCCATTTTTTGTTAATACAAATTTTTATGAACGTGAAATTCAAATTCGATTTTTAAAAAACCTACAAAAAAGATCTTCACTAACAATGATTTTGCTCGAAGGCCTTTCAATGGGAGATCATCAATCACACACTGCTAGTCGATCAAATTTAAACAAATCACTTGCAAATCTCATTACATGCTAGTAATTCACTCTTTCATGACGATTTATTAGTTGAACAATCAATAATGAAGTGACCTATAAAAATGTGCTTAGAAAAGCTTCATCTCAAAAAAGGTCGCATGATTAGATTCACAGATTCAATTTTCATATTGAGGCCGCCAAAGAGAATAAAAGTTTTTCTTTAAAATGGCGCCAACATTGAGAAGTAAAACTATTACAAGCTTTCACCTTCTCTTTCGAATGCTAAGTTTTTTGATGAACAAAAAAAGCTCCCTAACAAATTATGAAGCCATGGGTCATAACGGTATTGACCATTTGATTCATCGATGACATATTATTAATGGATGTATACTTTCTTTTTCGATTACGTCTTTTTAAAATAAAGTTTTTATGACGCTGAGTGAAATCTTATATTTTTAAAATCGGTCGTTAAATATCAGGATATTTTGATAGAACCTTAAACAATGTTTAATGTCGTCGTGATTGCAAATTCAATACAATGTATCGATCTTCCTCTTGAATTGTATAATCGCTATCGGATATGATTTCTGTAAGAGATTTTCCCAGACTTGAACGTCACGGAAAGTGAAACATTCGCCCAGCGCCGTAACGAGGATATGAAGCGCCCGAGGATATGATAAAAAGTGTCTGCCTTATAAAACTTAAGTTTCAAGACACTATGTTGTTTGATATTTGTTTGACAGGTATCAATAGTGAACATTCTCAGTTAATTTGTAAACATAGAAAAAAATGGTATCCGTTAAGTGATACGTTACTTTTATTTGAAAGGTCTCAGTTTAACTAACATCAAATATGAGCTAAATTCTACTCTCGGGGAGTCTGTTTCTTCGTTTATAACAGTAATATGTTGGGTAGCAGAGTTAAAAGAGACCGTACGAGCTGCCAAGATGAATAGCACAGTGGTCGACCGAATGAGGTAACCACCCCAGAAATGGTTAAAAAAAACTCCACAAAATGGTATTGGATGACCGTTGACGGTATTTCATACGTCATTTGGTGCGAGCCACTTACGTAAGTTAGCCTCTGAGGAAGCTTGCGTGATCATATAGATATAGAAATAAGATCTGTGTCCAATAGGTCCGCTTTTCGAACCGCTTATAAGACGATTAAACGCATAGTGATCGGAACGATTTCAAACTCTTATTACTCTCATTACCAATTTATTTATTAAAATTAACTAATACTATTATTAATGCAATATATTAAATTATAACGTTTGATTTAAAATAATATACAAAGATAGTCCCAAAAGTACCCGACTTGGTGATAAGTGTTGGTTACTGTTGTAAAAAAATACTATAATAGAAAGTGTCTGGATACTGCGTTGCTAAAAAGCCCTAAAAGAAGACGAAGTGGCCATAAGGTTTTTATGCTCAATTGGTACGTTTTTCGGACCGCTGATACAACGAATGAGCGGCTCGCGATCGGATACCATACTTAAACATAAAGATAACGAAGAAGAGAGGGATTGACAACTTAGCATATATTATTAAAAAGGAAAGAATCAATCGGTGTTGATTCATGTAAAGTAGAATGGTCAAGTAAAATAAAAACAATAGAGATTAAAAAAAAAATTGCCTCTCAAACGTCAAAAAATAGCGATCGGATACCCATTTTTAACGTTTAAACATAACTAAAAACATTTAAACATGACTCCCGAAATTAGCATAGAATATTGATTATGCCAATTTTTTAATAATGCGAAATCGATCAGTATGTGAGACTATTTTTTAAATATTTCATTTAAATTTTATATTTTGACTTTAATTACATCAAATCTCAATTAAAATAGGGGCATTCTCCTCTCAAGGCTCTAAAAAGAGGGGTAAAGTGGCCCTTCAATGTCTGACTAGGGGGTGTTGATAACATTTACATTATTCCATTGTAATGCTGTCCGGATAACCAGTTTAACCATTGTCGTATGAAACACAATGGCGAATCATTAAGGCAAAATTAAACCTTTGTCGCAAGCACTTGACCTCTTGGGCAATTTTTCTCGTGAAGGCCTTGGACCTTCAATGGCGTTTGTGACATTTGATAAATGAAGTGAAAGTACTGCTCAAAATGGAACAGCCTCTCAGTACTGACTCTAGATTTTGACCTTACAAATTACAGTTACTTTCAAAACTAGGGCTATATCTGATTGATGACACCTATTGATAAAATCACAGAAAAATTTCTACGGGTCGCTTTAAGTAACTCTCACTAAATAGTAGGCTGCGTATGTAAATTAAATCACTTTTTGGCACTGCCATGACACATTAACATAGTGTAACTATCGAATTAAATCGGTCCGATTTAAATTTGAACTTTGACAAAACCTCAAACGGAATCTCTTTAATCACAATTTAAAAATACAGACAGTCGTCGAATTCCGCACACCCTATTTATGCAAAATTCACTATTTCGCACGCTTTAAAAATGTAATTTTTTAAAGATTTTTGGTCGGAAATGCAAATTTTTTCGCTTCCATGCAGAAAACCAATTTTGTATTTTTTACTACCAATACTACCTGCCGCATATAGCTCAATAGTGATAGCTATGTTTGAACGATATTATATAAGGACAATAATGATCAGGTTATCATTATTTTTTTTGGAAAAACGATAATATATGGAACGTAATAAACAATATTACAGATTCATAGGCCAATTGAAGAGTCAATAATAAAATATACTTGGAAACAATAACGCCCGCAAATGATGAGTGATTTTATAAATTCTAAGGATATTCTGGAAGCCATCACATATAATATAATAAAGTTAGCCTAATGATTGTACTAAACATGGATATCTTTATAATTAATTTTAGATGTTTGCCACATATTATCTTTACCTTTAAACATTCAACATTTGCACACATTTTAATTAACCAATTATGTGTGAATGTCAAGGATTGTCTGCACTCAGTTAAAATCAAAGAATGTATTCAAACTGGTAATTGCAATAATCAATGAATTAAAGATGTTGTATGACATGATAGTATCACATGATTGCACTGCTTGAACCACTTAAGCAAGAATATAATGAATATGCAAATATTTCCATGGAAAATGTTTTTCCCATTATGTTTATAGATCTAATAATATTGTATATTTCCAGGTATAACGTAATTTCAATATATTAATTAGATTAATTCCGTAATCATTGTATACAAAGATGAGCTATATAGTAGTTAAATGTATGAGGAAGACCAAAGAGTCGTTAAAATTTTAAGACTTACACTTTTAAAATCAGTTAGTATCGAGACATGGTTCAGGAAACACACTTTTTTATTTTAAAATATTTTATCGTTATTTTTGAACAATATTAGAACATTAAACAACTTTTAGAATCCGTGTATGAAACCTCGGCAAGTGTTTGAATAAGAGTTTGGTATACAGTGATCCTAAGCGCATAAAACAATGACTATATTCGGGTCAAACAGCTTTTACTACAAGCCATCATTTATTATAAAAAATGGCATTATCTGTATATGGTGGGATATCACCGAATTAAATAATAAATGACTTTAAAACGAGACTGTACGAGCTGCCAAGACGAACAGCGCAATGGTCGATCAAATGAAGTAACCACCCCAGAAATTACGAAGAAAATTGGATGACCGTCTTATATTGACTGAACATTTGAACATGAAAAAGCTGTCCGCAAGATGGGTGATTCGTTTGCTCACAATGGAATAAAAACAGCGTCTTGATAATTTTTCAATTGAGTATTTGGCGATGTTTCACAGCAATTCTCACCTGAGACAAAGGAACATGGGGAACCTCCACCGACCCGAGCTGTTTATTGGTCCCGCTATTCGGGACCATATCAACACGCTCAATTAATTTACACAGCAAGGAGCAAAACCCGAATTTAATATCCATGGTCACTTGCGCTCTGAGTGCAGAAGAGAAAATATATAGTTTTTATGGGTGAGGGGGATGTCTAAGCTTGTTCGCGACCTCATTTGGCGCGAACTACCTATGTAAATTAGCCTCTGAGGGAGCTTCCGTGATCGTATAGATTATAAAAGGTCCCGGGTACGCATTTATACACAAAGTAGCCACGAGGTCTGTGCGTCCAACCGGTCCGCTTTTCAGACCGCTGACATGACGGATGATGGCCTCACGATCGGACCGAATATATCAACAGAACTATTACGAACTCTCATTACAAAACGAAGTTGTCCGAAAAAGACTGATCCGGTGGGTTGTTCAAATTTTACATTTGGTCGAAAATATTTTTGTCTTTATTTTATTGCAGGCTTATGCCGGCTGGGTTGGCCCAATGTTTAAGCGATAACAAAGAAAAGAGGGATAAGACAACTTAGTATATATTATAATAACGGATAGAGTCAATCAGTGTTAATTCATGTAAAGTAGAATGGTCAAGTAAAATTAAAACCATGTGCAACTCTCGACTGAGCCAGTATTCTGCGCCACCGCCACGGGCGCAATTAGGCTTGGGGCGCAAAAAATCATAATTTATATTTCGTCAATTTGCCTTGTGATATGACCTATCTACTGTCGTTTGAAATTATTTACACAGTACAGTAATCAATTTTCAATATACGTTTACTCTACATGTCAATACTTTCATATTGTATCTCCTAAATCTTGAAACAAAATAATAGTAAATTATATGATCATTCTTCCAAAGCTCTGTAATTTTATTTTTCGTATGATCTTACACAACATTCTTGCAAACTTTCATAAAACATACAATATATCTCAGCGTATCTTGATACGATTTTCCACTCCTATTTTAAATCGCAAGAGTGCTTAAAAAATCCAATATCGCATATATTTGCATAATATTTACAAAATCATTGTCTTATTTATATTCTGTCGTATTCTATTTGGGTTCAAAAACAAAAACAATGAATTTCCACTTGATTATAAAGTTCATGGGTTATGTAAGCTTGAACACACAAAACTGAATGATATTAAATAGCGTTGTATTTCCGACTGCTCATATAAGCATATCTTCCCTATTGACTAATAGAAGACATTGAACTACATGTTGAAGTTCATTGGCGAGAAAAATAAGTCTTTTAAAGTGATAAACATTTATTTGTATAATATTTGAGCATAAATTATGCCAAAATTCTCATTATTGACGGACGAAGGATTTGGTGTTCGAATCACGTGGCAACATGTTAATTAGGATCAGATATGGAATTGTTCATGGTCAAAGGAAGTCGAATTGGTAACACAGAACATTGTTATGTTAGCCTTGAATCAATTATGGCACAATATATGGTCTTCAGTCAAAAACGATAGCATATGCAATATACCAAAGAGTGCAATTTTTAAATTCATAATTTTTCAACTGCTTGGAAAAGATTTTCCGATGATCTTTAATAGAATTGCATGAACTTTTATCCTAAAATAGTAATGATTATTGATAACAATCCGAATGTAGTAAAATGGACTGGATCTTGGACCGACTATGAATTACCAAAATGGTTTTCGTTATATTGCTTGGCCGTTTTTGGGGATTAATTGCACTTTGGCAGCTGCACTTTCAAGCATTCGGTGACTATACTCATTAAGAATAAACTGTGATTTTTAAAATTCAAATTTAACAATCCAATTTTTCAATGGATCGATTTTCGCCAAGTGAATAATTTATTCAAAATTTAATGCTTTATCATTTTCTCAAAATTGAGACGCAAAAAAATGCAACGCGCGCTACTAAAAAAAATTGAGATAAACTGTGCGATATTTTAAGTGTTCAATGTCAAAATTGGTTCCAGAATTTTTTATCTGGAAATTTTGATTTAAAGAATTACCCTGGAAGTGGAAGACTGCGTAAAGTGGATGCCACCACACTTACTGTTGAAATCGAAAGTAATCCAACAGCAACTATTACAAAAAGATTGACCAATCTCAGATACTCATTGTCTAGTTTTCAAAAAAATCTGAAAAAAAACGGGAAGATGTGGAGACAAGGAAGATGGGTGCCGCACGAGCTAAGCGAAGAGAACCTGATCGATCGCTGTTTTTAGGCTACTTAATAACTAGAAATTAGAAATGGGTTTTTTTTTCTAATTATGGAGGCAAAAATCAAAGACTATCGATGGGTCAGATAGCAAAACCGTACCCTGAGTGGCCTGACAATAACAAAAAAATATTTTGTCTATTTGGTGGGACTGCAAGGGTATCATTCATTTTAAAACACTTAAACCTGGACAAACAATAAATGCAATACTTTATTGTGAACAATTAGACCGTTTACCGGCGGATATATAAAAAAAATTACCCTCTTTCGTGCATCGAAGACAAGTGTTTTTACAGCATGCACATGATAATACTGCGAAAACAACGGGGGGAAAAATAAACAGCCTTGAATGGAAGACAATTCGACATCCTCCTTATTCTCCAGACATCGCTCCGTTGGATTTCTATCTTTTTATACCTATGCAGCATTATTTGGGTGGGAAAAATTACTAAACAAACGATTAAGTCAAAAAAGGACATTTAGAATATTTCCGTTCAAGGCCCGTGATTTTTTATGATAGATAGGTGGAGAGAGATTATATCTAATGATGAAAACTAAATGTTGTATTGACATGTTAAAAAATAAAGAAAAATATGAGAATTCAAATCTTTCATTTAAAAAACGAAAATCTTTTTGGGTACATCTATTAAATATCACTTAAAATAGTGAAAATTCCAACATTCACTCATACATTTTCTTCTCTCTGGTATAAAAATATTTTCCCTAGCAAATGAAAATCATCTACATCCAAGAACAGTATGTCACTTTAAATAGAATTATGATATGATGGATCGCAAAAAAATATCTCATAAAACGTCAACCGAACAAAATAATTTGTTTTTTCAAATCTTCTATGTACAAAATGGCAAAATCAAATATATTCATATACCTATCTTTAAAATTTTATTTTTAATGATAAAAATATATTTTTAAACAACAAATTCCTTATGCTTTGAACATTTTTGGGGAATAGAAGAAATATTTCAACTGATAAACATATTGCGAAATATTTACAACAGAAGATTAAAATTTGGATCAAATGATTTTAAAATAAACTCGGACTAAATGATTATCGAAATTGTTTGAAATATGTGAATAATCAAGTAGGATCGATTAAAACAATTAGCTTGAGTATATTTAAATGCGCAACTGATTTAGAAGCGGAGTGTTTAGTTGATGCGGTCGACGGCAGATGTATAATCACATTATAATTTAGGGTGCTATAGTTTAAAGGCTTATACGTATTTGGATGGAAAAATTTAATTGATAATGATTTTATTTTAAAATGTTTTAAGCTTGGAAAATATTAGTAAAATAGAGTAAGATGTCTTAATTTTGCCTCTAATAATAAATGTATCATAGTGTTACTATACTTTGAAGAAAATAAAGTCCCCATCCCCAAGATCTTTGACTCACATATATGGCTTCAGATGAATAATATTAAATAACATATCGATATCATATATAATTAAAACAAATAAACTTAGAAAGCATATGGTGAATTAGCGTATAGCTTGAAATATTTGAATGTGTTTGCAGAAATATAGGACTATACGGACGAGAATAATAATTCATTGTTGTAAATTTTTATGCTACAAAAAAATAATAATTTTATATAAACATGTTAAAAAAAAGCTAATAATTATTTATTACTTGAACCCTCTTTCTACATTTCTCCCAATACTCTTCCATGAAGAGCTCTATTATAATACAATATGTACATTGTAATATTAGATCAAATAGAACCTTATTGCAAAAAATCTATAAACACTATCAGCTTACATAATGACTGCTCTACTTATGCTCCATTTTTGTTTCCCTGTGGATAAATTAATGCGTAGATTTCAATGAAAGCCAAAATAAATCAATAGTGACACAGATATGACAATTGTCTTGTTTCACAAATGCAAACACTTGTTCTACTTTCAATTTTCAGAATTTTTCCGTATAACAAACGATAAAATTAGCCTAAAAATAGTCAGTATCTTTAATTGTGTAGCTCACAATGGGTACAAAAGCTAAAGGCCATTTAGGAATGTATCAAAAATAAAATGAATACAATTGGGTATGAAATCAATTATCTTAGAGGTGAAGGATATTCATAAAAATTGCCAAAAGACATTTCCTCAGCAGGAAGAGTTCACTGCACTATATTTACGACAGTCAATTTAAAATCAATTACTTTTTCTATAAATGCAAAAAATCAATACCATCGAAATTGCAACTCAAAATGTTCAATGTCCAATTATAGGTATCTGTTTGGTATTTTAAAAGGTTTCTTTAACAGTCGAAAAATTACCTGGAGTATATTTTGTAGCTGCCCATATCAAACAGACCATTCCCGTATGATGATAAACATGAAGGAACGATATGTGACTCTGCTTCTTCAGTAAAACGAAAAATATCTGAAAACAAAAATTTTGAAATATGACAATTCTTCTAATGTATCACCGACAAACGTACTTACTGCCGTATTATAATATAAAAGACTCGTCATTCGAATTTGCTGCGTTTCGCAATTGAAGTTATTAAACTACAATATCGTGCATCACACGAGTGTGGGTCGAGGTACATTTATCAATACGAGCTTAGTAAACGCGAGTCGGGACCATAATACAAAAATCAAACTAAACCTTTCTTCTTAAACTTCCTTTATAATGCTTTCATCCAGGGATATTTTTGATGAAACCACACCATAATAGTGACAGGTTCTTTACTAGTTTTGTACCCAGGTGAGGTATTTTCACGTTTTGATGCTAAAGATTTGCTGGGTAGTTTTTTCCAATTGTATATAAATTCTTCATCGAATCCTTATTTCTCCTCAAATAGCTTCAATGTGTCAATTAATGTGTTTGCTGAAGGTATGTCAGCAGAAAGCTTTTCTCCGGGAATTTTAATTTGCTTGATCCCATGTCGTCCTTTAAAATTTTCAAGCCAATCCGAATTGCTTTGAAGGTGGAATCTTCATTTAATTTTGCATTGAAAAATATTATTTTTTCACATAATAATGGACCAGATAAGCTATCCAGTTAATCGCCTTTGTATGAACCACATAAAAGTATTTTTTCATAACATTTTGCTCTGAACTTCCATTCTTTGATATTAAAAAATAGTAAACTTCGTAATATGCATTCAACATGTACGTGAGCAAAAATGAACACAATTCTCCATGTACAATTCAAAAAAAAATTGTTTTATTTTGAACAATCCGGATAATCGTTGTTCTTCTGTAGTAAGACAGTTATGATTGGGATAATTAAAAGCGTATGGCCGATTATCAAAATAGCTTAACGCATCACCGACTGATGCTGTTGATCGTGGAATGCGTCACCGGAACTTTGTTTTACAAAGAGTTGATGATTGATTAGAATATACTAGAGGTAGTATTCTTCGAATACTGTCAAAGCGACGACATTTCCATTCGTGGCATAGATTCAGAGGATTTTGTGAATCTAGGTCAGGTTTTTTGCTTACCTGAATATTAAGTCAATAAGATCAAACTAGCAATAAAATTGGGCCGTAATGATGTGATGGCCAATGTCAGTATTCCCAAATCCCAAATCATTTTTTTACATATTCATAAAAGCCCTGAGGGAGAGAGTAGACGTGAACCTTGGCTATGAGAAGACGTCTTCTTCCCGCCGTCTTGGCTCTTAGCATGGATCATGCTTGATACATGTAAGTATTTTGAAAAGAAATGCCTATGACAAATCAGCAATCTTGATTTTTTTCTCATCTTATCATTTTCGACGAATCATGTGAGGTATTTGACTTTAAAACGTCGTCTGATGCAGCGTAATAAGGCTGATCCCCTTCAGAGATTCCCACTTTACGTAATAAAATCACCAAAAATTTCAATCTATTTTTGATCAAAACATCTATATCGCGTCAATTTTCATATTGTTTCAGAGTAAGGGAACAATAGAATGGCTATGTTGATGAATTATCTTTAATAGCTGTGGATAAGGATCATATTAACTTTTTGCACAACGATATAAATCTTGACGGCTGGAACACAACCACAGCGTCGTCGGTAACGATCATGTTATTTATTTGATATAGATGATAAAAAGTGCATCATTCCAATTATATTTTAATCGGTGGCACTTAAATAAGAGACAACTCATACCGTTGACGTTTGATACAAGAGCCCGAAGATTTATGTTATTTTTATACTAAGAAACGTAGCAGTGTGATTTAAATCTAATGAAAAAGCACTAATATTGTAGTGGTACAAGGAAAAACATGGATAGATACAGTGACAAAAATAAATTAAAAGTTGCTTAATAAATTAGCAATATATATAATGGAGAAATACCAAAAATTGCACGATCTTTTATGAGTTCTGGATGCAAGTGTTTGCCATTATCCTAACTTATCTTATTATTTAAATTATGATAAAAAATACATGCGCAATAAAATTATAGTACAATTTGCTTACCGTATCTAACAAATCAGTCACTTTCAGTAGGAAGTAGTAATAAACGAATTTGGCTACATCTACACCATTTTCACTCATTGAAAAGTCGACAGGTTCACAAAATAACTTATATGTAGTACCCCACCCCAATCTAATAGACTGAAAAAAAGATTTAAATATATTCATCGAGATCATAAAACAAATCATACATACATCTAAATGAAGAGGGTTTGACAGTTTCGATCCAGACAATAACTTTATTTTTTCGATTTTCGATTTAGCTTGGTTTCATTTTAAGTTTTTTAAATTATATAATTATAAAAAAACTTATATAAAAAAGCAGAACTTGCTATGTGTGCCTTATATATATTCAAAAAGTAATACGTCCAAATTCATAAAAATTCTTGTGTTGAACATATTTATATAATTAGTCAAAAATCTTCGAAATATAATCCTCCTGCGTTGATATACTTCTGGAGGCGGTGTGGCCAGGCCTGGAAGGCGTCCTAGAAGGCCTTCTCTGAGATGCCTTTTTGGGTCGATGTAACATGAAGTTGAATGGTTTCAATCGTATCCCAGTATTTACTTTTCAGGGCTCTATTTAAGCGCGAAAACAAAAAACGTCTGGGGGGAGGGCTGTAGTTCAAATAATTATGCACACATGTCATATTTTCGTCTATGCGGGAGGTTGATATTGATCCACTGCAGGGTTCGTTAATGACCTTTTCCTCCTTTTCCAGATGAATTAATTCAAACAAATTCTGCAATGCTGAAGATTACATGTTTTATCAGCACAAAAATCAACATAACTCTTTTTTTTCAAAGAAATCTGCCCAATCACACAAGTCACCTGAATCCACTATTAAGAAGACATCATTCAAAACATCAATCTTATCATATACAAAAAAAAACGATAAAATAACATTTTCACAATCACTATTTCGCAATATTAAATGAAATAAACTACGATCAACAATATGCGTAATTTAAACATATTCAAGCCTAATGATTATGAAGATGCATCGAAATCATCCGTAGATAACTCTGAGAAATCCTCATTTCACGGAGTTTATGCAACGGCGCTTAATCTAGTTGGAATATCCAAGGCCTGCAATTAAACTATTTAATACTCTTATCTATAGATATAATTATTAGCTTGCCAGAAGCTCTAAACTCATAAATAATAGCCCAAAACTAGAACTACAGCATATGGCTTGCTAAAAATGTGTGTAACTTTTTTCAAATTTGGAATTGCGAGCGAGCATATGCATGGCTGTAAGTGTGTAAACGCCAGCGTGGTTTGAATAATATAGGATAAAATCATCGATAAAAAATCAACTCAAAATGACTTACATGATAAAAAATATAACTGCATGCTAGTATCTGACAAATATTATAGACTATCATGATCGTTTTTAATTTAAAAGGTTGTCTATATTGCATCATGCGAGGTCCCAAGTTTTTGACAAAATATAAATAAAACGCAAGGATGGCGAGGACTTTGAACGGCGAGCCCATCAAACTCCATTCTGCACTTCTGGGATCTGAAAATAAGAAAAATATATTAATATCTTGTATTTAAATGGCAGTTGATTTAATAATGCTTTTACTTGGCTAAGAGCTCTTGAGTAAATATACACGCGGCACGTCCTACGCGCATGCGCCGCAACTCTACGTGTATGTGTTTATACATAGTATAAAGCAACCAGTAAACCAGTAGCTTGCCTATTTTATTATATATTACACAAACATAGCTTCATCTTTTAGGTAACAATTTCCGTTGTAACAAATGGAAAAAAGCACTGAATAAAATCAATTTTCATAGGAGCTAAGAAGTTTCACTTCTACCGCCCGAGAATCTTACGCATATTTTTTGTTTGAATGAATGAAAATTAATATTCGATGCGAGTTTTGTGTCAATAAACTAATTTTCTATAAGCATACACATTATGCTTTGCTTTTAAAGTTTAGCTTGAAATTGACATTTTAATCACTCGTCAATAGTCGTTTATTACAATATTATTCTGCATTTAAATATTGAAGCAAAATGATTTTCAGATTGGATTAGTTTGAGCTAGGGAATCCGACCCAAAACGAGTCTCCACACTCGTTGAAGGTATCATCATCAGATATTTAAATGCTAGTTCGAACTGATGACCGCGTGAACCCCCATTTTCGTAAAACACCATTAATGTGACTGATTAAAAATTCCTTTCTGCTGAGACACGGACTAAAACTCACAAAATTCCCGATTTACAGACAAATTGTTTATTTCCATCGCTGGAGATGAATATTTTAATACTATAATACTTTGATGTGATTCGTAATTATATTACGGAAGAATCCAAAGATTCTTAACCCCGTATCTATTATATTTCATATCGATATTCCCATTATTAGAGTGGAGGTGTAGTAAATACATCACCGGTAGGGAAAGGTTAATATAACAATTTGAAAAACATCCCGGGATTGGATTCTCTGGTTAAAGCTGAACAACCTTTTATCTTCCACGCCACATCAATATTTTATTCAAAATTTCGCAGCAGATCACGAGTAAACATATATATTGAAATTTTCATATACATAAATTAAATTAACCCAGGGGTTCTTGACTTTTATCGGTTGTGACCTAAAACCTAGTTAGAGATCGACCAGTATGACCTATGGATATTTGTTGAAGTGAAATAATGCAGTGAAACAAACATAAAGCGAAACAAATTATAATTCTTAATCATAATTCTAATTGTAGAATGACATGAATCATTAGTTCAGTATGATCCTTATCCTTACTGAAAGCTTTTCTAGCCATCTTAATCTTAATTTTCATAGCAGAAAGAACAGCTTTTTATAAGATAGTCAAAACGAAAATTGGTACTTCACTGCTTAAGCAGGATTTTTGTCTTCAGTTTTACCCATAATAAAGTAAGTTTCATCACTGTAGACTTCAATGAGCTCTTCTCTAAGAAGACTTGTCTGAAAAAAATTCAGACAAGTCTTCAATATAATGTATTTCGTATCCAAATATATTTAGACATATTTTCTTGAATGAAAATTAATGATCAAACTCAAAATTTAATTCCTACATATACACAATTATTGCATTTTTTAGTTCTGCGGCTTGATGATTCATCTTCCAGAAGCATGTTCAGTGTTGGAAAAGAAGCCACTTTCTTTTTATAATACTTCAACTACTATCATTAGAATGCTCTTAACTGCTCTATTAGTCCAATCACAGTATTATCACGGAGCGTGGAGATGTTTAGTTAATCAAGTAAATTTCCTACCTAAACAACCTCTTTCATAACAATAGATAAATCTTCTGATAACCTCAAAGAAGCAAGATTTTCCTAGTGAAAATAAATAAATAGTTTTAACTGCGGATTAACTTAACGATAACAACCCTATATGTAATTGAGCTCCATATTGTTTTGAAATCGCCGAACTGATAGAAACAACCTGAAAGAAGAAATTACCCAATCTCGAGTTTATTTAGGTAGGGTGCACATAGACGAGGAGATACGTTCAGTGGATGTAGAAGTGATTCGAGATACACTTAAGCGTCACGTATGTCTATACCCTAAACGCGTAAAGCCCTTACAAGGAAAGGAGTGCCTGGACTCTTTGTACTCCAGAAACTCCCTTATATTAAAATAGACATGATTTTTACACTGTCTACTCACTCTACAAATCCCTTTTAAGACGGTCGCGAAAGTACCATTCGATACATTCACCCAGATGACCCGCTAAGTGAGCAATCTAAATGAAACTTTAATATCGAACGAACGAGGAGGTATATATATGATACAGACGAGATGGATGTAACCCTGTTCTTTGAATGGATATTGCAGTGAACTATTTGTGGCTGCACTATAATGATGATGATTTTATAGAAATGAGTAGGCTTTCTTGGCACGGAAATTTCAAGGTTTCAAGGTTTGCATTTGTATACGAACCTTTATAATGAGAATCAAGGAACTACACTACTATACCGATGCTTGTTTAAACCTAATCTTATCTGTTGTGTCTAAAATATTTTTATAATTTCAACTACTCATCTCACTGTAGGTCGTTTTTGTGCACTATTAAATAATGCCTTACATCCATAATTCATCCATTCCCCGTATCACAAGATCTGCCCTTTATCATTCTAAATGCATTACTCTCAAATGATATAACAAACTGCTCGGGCATGTATTAATTTTAAAAAATTCTTGCTGATGATCATGACGTAGGATGACATGAAGTTAAATCAAGTAATATGAGGCAGCATGGAAACATATAATATAATATTGTAATGCTCAAACGATTATATTTATTTTGAAGCATATTTCACTATGGCAAAAGGCATAAGAAATTGGTAAACTCTTATTGATGCAAAGGTGCATTTCATTAGAATAATATGTTAATCATGCTCTTCTTCATTACGAGTTTATGAAGAAAAATCAGAATTAAAACCTATAAAATATATATACAAAAGCAATACGAAAAACTTCGAAGATCACTCTGATCAAATTTTAGAAGTTGATCCCGATATTGAATGCAGAATAAAAATTTGCTCAACCATATAACAAGTTCGTTATTACAATGAAATATGTAAATATAATTTGCAAGCGTTTAAATTGTAATCTTTGTATTATAAAATGAGCTAAAACCAGTTTTTTTCAATTGTTACGCTATAAAAACATATTATTTGACTTAATTTCAAAGATGAAATTATCAACAATATGAAATGATAAAATTGTTCTCAACCAACTCAATTTCGCATTAAATTTGCTCACAGATGAATATTCAGCATTGTATAAATCGATCCATGTTTTAATTCTAAAATAATTAAAGTCTGCCAATAAAATAATACTTACCACTCCATTTAAAGAAGATGGTATCATAACCGTCCCACAATTTTCTCAGTATTAACGCCATTTTATTTGCTTGGTTATCTTAAATAATTATAATTTCATTCGAGAACATCCTTTTTCAAAGCACTCAATAACAAAGATCACTTCTGCCGAGCTATGTTGTCATTTTGAACATGCATAATACCGATTCAAGCAATTACTTTAACACTAACGTCGCCAAAGAAGGTCGACAGTTAACGACGAACCAAAGACTACTAAGAATTTAATGCTGAGTAATAGCGAGGAAAACGCACGACAATTTCATTAATAATTTATCATGTAAAGGAACAAACGACAAAAGACATGTTATATAGGCGAGCATTCGCATGGTAATCGTTATAAATCAATTCAAACACATGCACACTCCCCTCAATGCTCATTACATGAATCTGATTATAAATTGAATAGACATTCATCAAACGCTATGAAAATCTCCATCAAATTGGCAGAAAAACGACGAAAAGAAACGAATCCAAAACAGTTTCATGATTAATTGGTATGCTCTTTATTAAGGCTTTCTAATATATTCTACTTAAGGGCCTAAGTTCATTATCAGTTGTAATATCCATATTAGAATTTTCTAAGAAAATATATTTTTTAATGTGGAAGTTTTCCATTGCCTATGCAGTTAAATTGAGATAGTGCAATCGGTATAATTGATTTTATTTGTATCATATCGATTCTGTTACTCTGTTTCAGAGCCATTCTGTTTAATTCAGTGGAAAATTTAGCACTTGAGAGACCCTTGGCGCAATTTAAGTTTGAGGCCTCCCGAACACTTTTGATTTTTCAGCTTGAGACAAATTCTGACATTCGGCCCTCGATATGCGGCTTTCCTTATTCCGATTTCACCATTACGCGGCCTCGGGGCAGAAAACGGCCTGGTTTTTCCAATTTTTCTTTCTTTGTGGAATAGAACGTCCACTAGTTCAGTGTTTCCCAATCTTTCCCCCTCTTTTCGCGCCTGCTCGTCGATTGAAAAACTAATTCCATCCATGTGTGACTTCAGAGAGGTGAAAAAATTATCATCTGAAGACGCGAAGTCTGGGGAATACGGGAAAGTGGTTCAAAACATGCCAACCAAATGAATCCAATAACACCTTGCTGACTGAGACTGTGTGAGAACGAGCGTTATCGTGCAGCAAGCACAATCTTCTCGTCAGCATTCCCCTCTAATACCATGATATGTATTTGTTACACCATATGAAATTCTTTGCCCCGTATCTATTATATTTCATATCGATATTCCTATTATTAGAGTTTTAGTAAATACATCATGGAAAAGTAAAGGTTAGACGAGGCCGTACGAGCTGCCAAGAGGAACAGCACAGTGGTCGAGCAAATGAGGTAACCGCCCCAGAAATGGTGACCGTCGACTGTAAGTACGCGAGCTAACAGATCATAGAAGGCCCCGGATACGCATTTATTCCCGAAAATGCCGCAAAAAGCCCTAAAAGAGGACTGAGTGGCCACAAGGTCTGTGGGTCCAACTGGTCCGCTTTTCAGATCGCTGATATGACGAATAAAGGCCTCGCGATCGAACGTCATACCCGAATATGTCTACAGAACGATTACAAACTCTCATTACAAAACGAAGTTATCCGAAGAAGACTGATCGGGTGGGTTGTTTATATTTAACAATCGGTCAAAAATATTGTTGTATTTATAGCACTCACCAGAGTTCTAACTGCACAACGATCTCAAGATTTGATCACGTTTCGAAGTACGGCTCATCAGCCACATTATACTATTTATACATCAAAAGAAAAACTTCGCTCATGCACATATACTTTGTGAAAATAAAATAATGATATACATTTAACAACCCATTAAATACATACAAATTTATTTTTCAATCTATTAGTTTATATTCTTTAATAAAATTAATTTGTTTTTGTAATTAATTTTTCTCGTGAATGTTTAAAATGAAACAATGCTTAAAAATTTTAGCAAAATAATTAACATCATTTCAAATTCTATATTTTGATTGCTTTTTTTAATAAACTGTATATCTTTAATACCAGTTTAAAAACGTTGTGCAAAGCTACCCCTTATGGAGATGTACATATTTTATGCGCGCCAGTTTTAGTTGGTACTTCTGAGCGTCGTTCAGTGACAGTTTCGGTGATGGTGTGTGAAAAATGCGAAAAGAAGTTAGGGCGCGTAATTACGCCAGATCCCTGGAATACAGGTGCCAGGAATACCGTAGAATCTGGAGGACGAAGAGTAGCTGAAAATAAAGCTACCACACAGGCTCATGCTCGTTTTAGTCCTTACACTCAAAGTTTCCAAACTTGCAGGTTGCTCAACAATCGCTTACTTTATTCAAGTTTCTATTCTCTTCCGTGCTTTAATAATATCCCAATGTAGTAGTCTTAACTTGGCCTTACATCATCTGCTCAATATAACCTTTACTTATTTCCCTATCATATGTATTCCTTATACATTCACACTATGTAATTCCCAGTTTGTTGAACTGCATATTGATCATTTATCATAGATAAACATATTACTTAATCTTTACTGACTAAACTTTACTAATTTATATGACTGTTAGAGCCTTTTTTGTTTCATGCATTAAAAAAAATCTTTACATTAAGCATATATTGTTCCTAAAAATTTGCCATTTTTGCCAAACAGTTGCCTTTTGAAAGTGAAGAAATTGACAATTTCAAATAAAAAGATTAAGACTTCAGAAAGTAACGATGAAGAGTTCTATTTTGGCACCTTGAATGGCACCATTAGCGCAGAAGCTTGTTAAACTAAGCTGCTATTTAACTGGTACACATAGTACAAACGGAAAATATATACCAAATGTAACAAAAAGTGATACTATTGCTGCCTATTGTTCAGGTGATATTTTATTATTAGCGTGGAAAGACAAGAGAATGGTCACCATACTAACCAGTAACGATACCTCGAGCATGACAACTATAGAAAGAAAGGTGAAACAAGGTGGCACTGTCAACATTAACTAATCCATTTCTATGTTCGAAAATTGGTTGAACAACTTGCAGGTGATTTTGGTGAAGGAGTGTCTTCAAAACAATGAAGACCATCGGCCTCAGATAAAGATGAAAAGCTTAATCGAAAACTACATACATTGCGGCACTGTGAATATGGGAAAAGTAAAGATTGCTCTGTATATTCAAACAGAAAGGGCGGAAGACGCCAAACTAATTATTTTTGCGATACGTAGTCGAAAACCAGAACTGCATATTGGAGACCGCTTTTAAAGATACCACATAATAGATAAATATAAAATATGTTTACATAAAAACATGTTATTAAAACACATTATTTTCTAAATATACATCTAGTGTTCGATAAAGAATTGATATATCTTTTTTATCCTTCATAATCTTGCATGTTATTTATCACTGCTCTTTCAATGGAAATTAATTCCAACCAGTATGACACCCATGTCTAAATTTAATACATCCGCAAAGAGTTAATCTTGCAAAATGTGTCTGCGACGATTAATAGCAAGTTACAAGCAGCATGATAATAAATCAAAGATGAACGAAAGCAAATTAATGGAACTCTTGCTATTTCCGATCATTTATTTACATCGATGCAGCATCATTTATTGGGGGGAAAAAATCATAAATATAGAAGAGAGGAAATGAAACGAAAATTTTATTCTTCCGGAATAAAAAAAAATGGAAAAAGGTTGTATCTACTGAAGGTACATACGTACATTGTATCTAATGAAATTAATAAGAAAATGTTTTTGTTTGAATTTAACCCTTTCATTTATTAAATGACATTCCTAACGAGACAATCTAATATTATGAGAGCTATCAGAAACATTGAAGAAGCACAGAATAAAGTTACCCAGTCACGCACGAAGGATGTTTGGAAAAAGTAGTCAGTTCAGAAAATTTTTTGAAGATCCCATCAATTATAAAAATGATAATCTAAATACCATCTAAGAGATCAGTCTTTTCGCCGTTTCCGGTTGCAATTAAAGGTGTTCAAGTAGTTGATTACACTGTGAATCCTTAACCAACAAAGAACTGCAGGAATTGGAGTGCAATGCAGAACCGAGTGATTAATGATTAACCCCCCCTTTAACCTTCTCAAAAGCATCCCCTATATTTCCAATGCACTCTTTGAAATTATGTCGATAGTTACATAGATAGTTTTATATATATTATTATTCTTTAATGGTAATATTTAATCATTATTTTTCAGAATATGTAGAACAAAAGTTCATCAAGTAGGTTCTCATTATTGCCAAGCTTGCGCTTACAAAAAAGGTATATGCGCAATGTGTGGTAAAAAGTTGCTGGACATAAAAAACTATAGGCAAAGCTCAACTTGAATAGATCCACTTACCGAAATGTATGGCACAAGATTGAAAAATGTTGTGATTTCAGGTATTGTTCTTACATCATTTCTTGCTAAACTTTTAACTATATCTAAATTGATATTTTTTTTAAATATTGCCAAAAATGCATCTTTGTTTCTTAAGACATTATATATATATATATAATACATTTACAGACTTATTGCATTCTCTGCAATTTTATATTCATAAACTTGCTTCATTTTGTGTAAAATTAACTATTTACGGTGAACTCCCGTATAATGCTTTCCACTATGACGCGCGCAAAAATGTTTCCCTTGTGTTATATGGGACTCCATATATGTTACAAATCTGAAATGTGTTAAAAATATAATCTTTTCTTTTTTTTTTTTTTAGATATTTTTACCCTGAAGAAATCATGTTGATGAATATTTCAATACTGGCCAATTTTATTACATAACTTTAAATTAAGAAGTATTTTATGTAATATCTCTCAACATAAATATTTCTTTAATATAGTGAAATTATAGCAAATAAAAGTAATTATTGGCTGTGATTTAATTTTAAATATAATGTGTGTATAAATATATGATTTTAACATTAAAATATCAAACAAAAATTGCACTTTTTTAATCTATATGTCTCTGGACAAAATTTGCATTTTACATATTATGTGTCATACATGCCCTACAAAAATATTTTGTAATATTATTTTTATCCTAGGAAATTGTCATGTATTTCTTTCCAATATGTTTTCTTTTAACCAAAAAAGTTCAAAACAAAGATTTTGATTCCTAAGAGACATAAATATTTACCAGTTGCTGCATACTTACTAAATTGTTTATTATTTTTTGCTCTATTGTTACGTTTATTGAAAATTGTACCATGAGTTATTATTCCAGTAAATTGCATCTTCTAGCTAACTGCATTCTACGCTTTTACACCCTAACTATCGGATTTGTGTCCCGCAAGAAACCACTGGGCAACGAACTTATAAACATAAGCAAATTTACCAAGTCGAGGCCTCTAATATCGCAGCAGCCCCTCTTGCCTCCTCCGTATTATTACATTAATTTACGTGGAGGGAAACTAAAATCTGATGAATGCTAAAAATCTAACTACAGTAGAATGTTGAATATCCGCTTTTTTGATTATCCAGATTGTTCAAATTAAAAAATATATAATTTGCTGATTTGCCTGTGGAGAATTGTGAACATTTTTGCTCACATATGTGATGGATTGCATATTACGAAGTTTACTAATTGTTAAAATATGAACATAGAAGACCAGAGCGAAAAGTTATGAAAATATCAGGAAATTCAGAAGTTGAAGAGTGTATTTTTATTTGGTTCATACAAAGACGATCAACTGGACAGTCAATATCTGGTCCCCATTACTGTGTGAAAAAATAATATTTTTTAATAAAAAGTTAAATGGAGATTCTACCTTTAAAGCATGTTCAGGCTAGCTTGAAAAATTCAAAGGATAACATAATATCGGGGAACTTCAAATTTATGGGGAAAAGCTTTCTGTTGACATACCTTCGGCAAACACATTCAGCAGCCAAGGATTTTGGCAAAATGTTTAGACTGGCGGGCGCTGATTGGGGTCTTGGGGGCAGACACCTCAAGATTGCCTATGAAGCCATCTACAAGAGTATTGCCACACGCGGAGCAGGAGCATGGGTGGACAGGCTTGGACACCATGGACGAGACAAGACGGCGAGATGAAGCCTAAACATTGCACAAGCACAACGGCAGCCACTACTAAGAATCACTGGAGCGTACAGAACAACTGCTACAGACAGCCTCCCTGTCCTTGCAGGGACCATGCCACTAGACCTAAAAGTGCAAATAAAGACAATGAGGCACCTTAAAAAAGCACATAGAACAATTAAAGTTGGTAACTCCACTCTATCAGCTGAGGGAGCAGATGGAATTCTTACAGATCCTATTGCCACCAAAAGGAGGGCTAGAAACGTAAAAATTGCCGATTGGGAACGCAGTTGGTCTGAGTCGCCTGATGGTGGCTACATGCGGAATTTCTTTGGCTCAGTCTCATCTCGCCTCAAGCTTAAATGGGTTGATCCTGATCATTGGACTTCCCAATTCCTGACGGGGCACGGCCGTTTTGCCTGGCAAAAATGAAACTAAAAGATAGTTCGGACTGTATGTGCGGGGATCCTTTCATGGACGCGGATCACATTCTGTGGTCATGTTTAGGCATGTCGGCGGAGAGAGACGCTCCGGTACCGTATCAGAGGTTCTTTTTCTGGACCTCTTGGCCACAGGGACATGGTGGCCAGCCCTGGCGCCTTTTCGGTGATCAAGGCCTGCCATAGTTTCGAAGCCAAATGTGCATTTGACGGATAATATTTTTAATATCCGTCCTCTACCATAACATGTCACTACAGGTTGACCACATACTGGTATCAACCTAGGTGTGAATAATAAAAAAAAAACATTAATTGACACATTGAAGCTATTTGTGGAGAAGGAAGGATACGAAGAAGAGTTTATATAAAATGCTGATCAGACCGGCTTGATGGGAAAAAACCACCCAACAATTCTTTAGCGATGCCGTCAAGCGTCAGCTTTTCCTAACGTATTGCATGTCCATGTACACAGGGGAACTTTGGAAACATTTCCGGCAGAGCAGCATGCAACAGCTCCGGGTGCAATATAACAATTGTTATAGAGCACTATTCGGGCTGCCCGGGAGTTGTAGTGCATCGAGAATGTTCCTTTACAGGCGCATTCCCCAACTCGAGGTGCTTCTTCATAGAGCTACAGCTGCTATGAAACGCATTAGTTAGAGCAACTTCGATCGACCTCGCCTCTATCTTATTTAAGAGGTGGATAGGACTCATATTTAGGCCCCCTTAAGTATCTTTATAATTCTATTGTCATATTTTAAATTATTATTATTATTTTTTAAATTTTAATTGCTAATATTTTATTTTTTATTATTATATATATATATATATATAAAAAACTCAATATATACATATATATATATATATGCATATTTTTTTCTAAAAATTTGATTATTCTTTTATTTATCGTCATTATTTTTTTTATGATTAATTTTATTATTTTATTTATATATATTTAATTTTTATTGTTATTATTATATTTATATGTATTTTATTTCATTTTAATCTTTTTTTATTTTACATTGTATTTCATTTAATTTTTTTAAATTTGTTTTTCATGTAATATGGCGTAAGCTGTTTATAAATATCTAAATAAATAAATTTAGCATCAAAACGTAAAAATACTTCACCTGGGTACAAAACTACTGGCACTATAATGGTGTTTGCAAATGCAGCAGGCAGACAGACTGCCACTATTTGTCATTGGAAAATCAAAGCCAGATCCATGAAATGTTTACAGTAAAATTTCTTCCATTAAATGACACGTCAATAATATAAATAATTTTATTTATTTATTGAAGTTTAAAAACAGCTTTCGCCAAATTACATGAAATAAATTTAAACATAAAATACATAATAAAAAAGAAAGAACGTCATTCAATGTAAGACCCAATAACTGTTGAACTGTGTGAATGCTCTCATAGAGCTAATCATTTCAGCTAAATGCTAATTTCTTTCCTGAAGATCTTGGTTTAAATTGTTATATTTTTAGTCTATAGCATATTGTAGGTTGTCTAATTGTTCAAACGTTTGACCTTTTGAAATACAGAATTTTTAAATCTCTACCAAAAAAACACAAAATTGGCCAAGGATCAGGTTTTCCATAGATCATTATTTACTGCATAAAAAGAAACTCGACTGTAAATAAGCGATCGATTTTAATACTAAATTGTTTTGAATCCAGTGATCCAGAATCTCTGAAATATAAGGAAACTCTCAAAACAATGTTATTCATTACTTACTATGCTAGTCCATATTAGAGTAATTATAGAAATAAAAGTCCATAGTTAAATTAAAAAAATAGGTTCAATATAAAATGAGATATATTTTTAATGATATATGAACGTCATTATGAATCAAAATTTTTCCTCCCTCTTTGAAAGTCTCAGTCCGAAAGCAATCTCGATCCTTGACATTTGAAATTTGTAAGTGTTAATCAGTAACCATCATTATACTCTAATTCTTCATCGCCCTCATTTGAGTTCTTAAATTCAATTTCTCTACTGTAGTATGATTGCTGCAAACATATACAAAATTATTATTTATATTCATATTTATTGCTATAATCATAATCACAATAAGTGATAGATTTATTAACGATAGGTAAAAAATTGAAAATCATCAAATCTTATAAATTAATTAAGTCACTTAGTATAGTCTCACATTTCTTAAAATTTGTACATTTTTTTTCATCTGCATGGACAATTTTTCTTCTCTTTTTAGTAATGGCAAAAGTGTCAACTGCCTATTGTGAAATGGTTGGAAAAATATTTTGAGGTTTCTCATAAACGGTGTGACATTTATGCACATTTAAAAATAAATAGCCCTTTTTCTTGTTATAAAAATCATTTTAATTTAAAAACGTCAATGAAGAAGAAAGAGTCGTTCAATTATTGTTGATATTATAATTCACAACATTCTTTCAACTTGCTCTAGCTTTGAAGAAGTTAACAAATCGTGAAATCGTTTCTAAGACTAAGCCATCTTATGTCACACTATATGAGTTCTATCTACAGCGTCAATGTGTTAAATGAACTCTACATCAATCAATTATTTAGAATTCTTAATATCAAAAAACATTTTGTGCAGAATATTTTCATATGGGTAGGATGAATTTTTAATGAAAAGTGACAAAAGTAGATTTCTAAAATTGTATAAACTTCATTGTTATAAAAAAAAGTTTACCGTTATTTGGATAGCTTGCATCACTCCATGTAAATCATTTTGAGTAAAAATCGTAGTGGTTGATATGTTTTTTAAATAAATGGCTGCATAACCTGAATTTTGAATTGACATCTTAGATTCATATGTAAAAGAATGGCGTGCGTTTGGATTCCTTTCATAAACATAGAAAGTTTTAGAATATACCAAATATATTTCTTTGTTAAAAATAAATGCAGTAGTCACTTGAGAAGGTCCGTTACTAAAAGCTGAAACAAACGTCAAAATGAGAGCTGATGACAAAAACATTCCAAATATTTTTCGCCTTGTGTACCAAGACGTTTTTTTTAAATGTACTTAACGCCTCATATTTTTACTCTACATCGAACATAAATCGGAGGCATTCTGGTAAAAACATGCTGTTTAATTAAACTGTAAACTTTTGAAAAATTCAAGATATATTATTAGTTTTTTTAACAACTTTACTCACCACCATCAAAAAAGCCACAATCATAAAAAATGCTTATAATAATTTTTAATTATGCCCAATACTTACAAATTTCAATGAATGGAGGGTGTTATTGAAGTAATATACTGGTTCCCCGTATGTTGTACAAATTATATATATATACTCAGTGCTTGACTTTCAATATTATCAGACTTAGATTTAAAACGAGCTAAAATTGACAGGACTCATTGCAAGCAAGCGTTTTTGAAAGTAGGAGATAGCTAAGGAGAAGACTCCGAACAATGGGAACAGTTAACATTATGCAAAATGCAGAAAACTGGAGTGTAATTCTACCCTCTACAGACAAGTTTATTTAGTTTAGATAAAACCTACTCAAATTTCATAAAAAATAGTGAGAGCAAAATTTTTTCTTAAATATTCACATTAAGTGATTGTGTAGCAATGTATTTTAGTAATATTGTCCAATATTTATGTCATTTTGAAAATCTAAAATTTCTTCTTTAATTTTTTGGTGTCTTTTCTTGAAGAATTTGAAGATCTTCTGCTTTGGAATTAACAATTTTAATAATATGAAAGGGTTTTAAAAAAAAAAATCGGTTTTGGAAAATTGCTGAAAATCTGTTCAAATTGTCAAATTGCTCTAAAAGTGTTTTCAGAGGAGTTATAAATAATGTTACATCAAAAATATTTTCACCATTACTTTTCCATCCTTGAAAAATGTGCAAGGATTTTTTTCGAAAAATGATTATACAAAACTGTATTTTAGCTTTGAAGGCTCTTCGAATTTTCGAACTACTTCGAATTTTGGTGAACACTGGTAAAATATTGATATAAATTATGATGCACACTGTATCTGATACAATAGTAACATAAGATAAATAAAATAAATTAATATTTACCTGTTTGCACACTCTGAGGACTATCACTACTTAATGCTCTTCCCAGATATTTCCAATATGTGTCATTTTTAAATATATATGTCCAACCATTTTCCAATTGGAATCCTGCGCTGATATGTTCATCAATTCCTTCCCATCTTCAGATATCAGATTTGGATAACCGGGAAGGATTTTTTTATTTGCAATTTTCCAAAAATATTTACCTTAAAATTGAATCAATTAATTAGCATAGAAGTAAAGATTTTGTTATCATTAATTTTAATTAGTTAATAATGTCGATATTTTCAAATATCTATCTTTTTAGAAATATAATATACCTTTGAATGCGTACAAATATTTTCCATTTCTAGTTGTAAACATTGCGTCAACAGAAGGATCATCACACAAAATATTAGAATTTACAGTTTGACTATTTGTGCCGTAAATAGCCTTAAAGTAAAAAAATATTAATCAAACAAATTTCAAATTATGTATCAACAACCAAGCATTGCACTAACAAAATATTTACTTCATTGTTATAGCCATGACACAAAATTACATTGATTTTGAATGAAAAAAAAAAAATAGATTTCTAGTGATCGAATGACCAGTTCAAATATTTCCAGCTTGTATACAATATAATATATTAATTTGAATTCCATTGTGAATATCTAATCTGAATGTGAATATCTTTTAATCTAATCTAATAAGTAAAATCTAATTAAGCGTGATCAATGAAATTAGAAAGATCAACTCGTAAACAAAGTAATAATCATCACTCGAATAAAAATGAACATGTTACAAATGTTATTATGAAGTAATTTTTTGCTAGTTCACTTACTTGTTAACATTTTGACTGACTGGCCGTGGCTTGAGACAATGTTTTGATATAATACGCCTATTTTATAAAATAAATTTTACCTGTGCATCTTTTACATCTTGAGTATTGATAGTAAAATTCTCTTCGTACGGTTTTATTAACGGATACATTATAGATTCTGAGTCGTTCTATGATCCAATCCTAATATGTGTCCAATTTGATGGACTAGAACTTGTTTGTAGATTTAGACCTATATTCATGTCAGCACTCCAATATTCATCGTACTTCAAATAAATATCACCTAAAATACCCTAAACATAAATTATTAGAAATTATGTATACTTTAAAAATTCATCAAATGTATTTTTTTTCAAAATTCCCAAAAAAATATACACTAGCAGTAATGAACACATGAGCTTAAATAAAATCGATCTACTACTCACAGGATAACTGGAGATCCCGATAATTGAATCTTTTCCGTTAAAGGTGCCATATTCCTTCTTTAACTGGGGAACAAACTGCAATTTTTTATAACACATTTTAATTATGCATTAAGTTTTGCTTTAATCATTTTTTAGAAATATAATTACCTTATTTTAATATCAGGACTACTAGTCTTTTCAAAAATAATGTTAAATGTCTACTCCAAATATGAAATGCTCTTTCAACTTCCCTGTCAACATTTTGGGAGCCAAATAAAGCGGATACTCCAATATGTTGTAATTTATTTGTTCTCCATCCCAAACAGCATTGTCTTAAAACGAAAAATATTTTATATTTTTTATACTGTATTTTTTTACACACTGACTAATGGGGGAGGGGCGTTTCGCAGCGTAATCGTTAAAACACATTTTTTTCACAAACATGATCATATGTCTTAAAGTAATCGCAATTTTATCCCGTAAATGTCAGTCAATGATTAATGAATAAAATACATTGGTCAAAAAAATAATCTTTTTTGTTGTGATATTTTAAATGAGACGTTAATTTCGTACATATTAGGGGTA